>JAIFGZ020000829.1:0-178901 GCA_019925245.2 Oryza australiensis
CAAAACACAAATCTAGATTGCGATCTATAGTCATCTTGCATGTTTGGAAGCTAGCATCGTTGTAACTACTTATAGTGAGCTCTTTCTTCTCCTCCATAGACTAGGAACATTGTTAGTGATATGCCCTAGAGGCAACATGAAGATGTTGGATATCACGTCAATGTTTATGTATAAATGAATAAAGTGTTATTCAGTTCCATGAAATAGACATCTTGTATTGATCAATAAGTACGTGACTTATTTATGAGACTCGATATGTATGAATCTATTTCTAAATGATCCTCGATCATATGTCATATTGTTGGAACAAATATGATTCTAAGATCGGCATGTTTATTGATTGATGATCATATCTCATAGATCATGGGTATGGAGATACCAAATCAATAAACATGGACATATGTGTTGGAGAACACATTGTTGGATAGACCCACCATGAGACACTACAGGAATTAATGTGCCATTAGTTGGTCTCAGGTAGTGTTGGTACAAAGTCCTTAAACCCGAGATCACCATGGATTCCAACATGTGTAGTAGCCTACTTTGGGACTACTAAACGCTATTCCATAATCGGGTAGTTATAGAGGTAGTTTTCGGGTTTGCTATGAAACATGGAGTGGGATGTGAGTGATCAAGATGGAATTTGCCCCTCCTTTGGAGAGATATCTCTGGGCCCTCGAGGTAATGGATTATGGAAATGCATGGCCATGCTAAGTTGATTGAGGAGTCAATCAACGTACGTATAATCCAATATGGTTCGAGTGAATGGTTAAGCTATTGAAGGGATGGCACACATCTTGCCTATAGCTTAACCGGTATCGTGAGGCAAAGGGATTTGTGTACACATTACAAAGTTCGGAGCCGATATTATATTCTTGTATACTATGGTGTCAATATGTGCCTGTTAGGCGCTGCGTCAAGGACAGTGTCGGCCGAGTTGGACTCGAGCCGACGGCCGGCTAAGTTAGACTATAGCCGAAACCGAGTATACCCGAACCAACAGTGGTCGCACGCTTAAGGGATAGAATAGATATTCGAGTTGGACTCGGATACGGCTCGATCGGATAGGGATCCGATCGGATAGAGTCCTATGGGCTTACGACGTATGGGAAGCCAACTCTATGAGATACGGATGAGATCCGATTCAAAAATAGAGTCCTAATCGGCCACTAGTCCCCCGGCCAACTCTACATAAAGGAGGGAGGGGTGGAGAGCTACCACATGTCAATTGCATCGCGTGCAACAGTAAGTCGCCGAGATCAATCTCCACGGAAACCCTCCCCACTTTCGAGCCAAACCCTAGCCTTGCATCGCGTGCTAGCACACGGGTGTATGGCGTTCTGTCCCCGGACGTGTGGATACGGTAGAGGCACTCGCTACGTTGCGCGCCGTTGATCGGCCGGACGGGTCGCAATCGGGGCGATGGGCTCGTGGTGGAATCGGCCGCTGGCCGGGCGCATCGGAGCGAGGCGTGAGAACGTGGCCTGACGACTCGAATCGGCCGATTGGCGAACCGGCTACACTGCTCCGGATCAGATTGCCCTGATTGGCTATTCCGCTACACTCTACTCCAATCGGTAACGATCTATCGGCCCTTACTTGCAAGTGTTCCTGGTTTGCGCGGTAAAAAGTTTTGTTTTCGGCTAGCGTAGCCTCCGCGTAACCCTTCAAAGGGTATCGAGCTAATCTTGCTTAGTTCGGGTTTTAGATTGATCTCGAACAAGTTTTGCGCACGGGTTGATTAGATCAATCGGTTTAACGGGATTCGTTGAGGAGAGTTAATGGTAATTGCGCTCCTTGATAGTGTATCGGAACCACGTAATGTGATTACGCTCGAAGCAATTTCCATATAACTCGGCTTGAGTTGGGTTCGAGATAGCGTTCCTTGATAGTGTATCGGAACGGTATAATGTGATTATGCCGAAGCTATCTCGTAGTCCGATCTTGTTAGCTGCTCGCGCCTACGCAAACCATCTCCCTTGATAGTGTATCGGGACGGCATAATATGATTATGCCGACATGGTTCCCGTAGCGCAATTCATAGATTGATCTATGAATTTCGGTGGTGCTTCGCTGCCCGGAGCCCGTGAGGGGACCGCCGTGTGCGTACCCCTTATAGGTCGTCTCGATGCCGTAGCTCGCGATAAGTAGAAAACGTTTCTATGCCTAACTTGTTTTTGCAGAGAATGCTTTGAGATGGTATGGCCCTATTGTATGTATGAGATGTATGAGATGCATGTGATGCATGTAATATTCTTTCATATGTGCAATCCTCGTAATATTCTTTCATACGTGCAATGCTTGTAATATTCTTTCACGACACATGCGAGTCGATGTAATCTTCAATTAGAGCTTCTATAGTAGTAGCTTAGTTTGAAGAAATCAAGCATCATGCACATTGAAAGATGGTGCCGAAGATGGAGATCCTAAGCGCCGACATGGAGATGGAGATCACCATGTGAAGGGGGCCATACTATTTCACTATATGCTATTCTTCTTGCTTTCATATGTGATATGTTTGTTTGATAGGATAGCATCCCTCGCAAAATTAAGTAGTAATGATGCCCTTCCAAATGTTGCACCCGTCACCGTTATGCTCGCCAATGGTGGGTCCGCCAAAGTAGAGTGCCATTCTCTATCATAACACGAGGGGGTATATGTCGACATATACATGCAGGAGCATTTGGTTTACTTAACAAGGCTATCAAAACAGCTTTTCGGCCTTGGGGCATAGGTTGGCGCCGGGCATGGAGATGCCATACCAACAACAAGAGTCACATAGAGATGTGATTAGCAAGGTGTTGCTTACCGATGTTACTAATTTTCTAGCGTTGATGCCAAAGCTCACTAGAAAATTAATTAACATGTGGATCTTGACCCAATACGTAACCTAGAGGGAAGGTGGAAAATACGTAATGGGAGTCTAATGTTAAATTGTTTAACAATAGACATAGCATAAACATTGTGCTAAACTTTGCTTTTTCTCGTTGTAGAATAAATGGCGGCTAATACTACACCCAAGACCTTTAATTTGCGATCTATTCTCGAAAAGGAAAAATTAAATGGAACAAACTTTATGGATTGGTATCGCAACTTGAGAATTGTTCTCAAGCAAGAGCGTAAGGAGTACGTTCTTGAAAAGTACCTTATCCGAGGATTTGCCTAATAACGCCACCGCAACCGCACGGAGGGCTTATGAGAAGCACACTAATGATGCCCTAGATATAAGCCGTCTCATGCTTGCTACAATGTCCCCCGAGCTTCGAAGCAATATGAGAGCAGCGATGCTCACACTATTATTCAGGGACTGCGTGGCATGTTTGAGAACCAAGCTCGGGCCGAGAGGTTCAACACCTCAAAGTCCTTGTTTATGGCAGTGCTTGCTGAGGGAATCCCGCGCCCGCATGTGATAAAGATGATTGGCTATATCGAGAGTGTGGAAAAACTAGGTTTTCCCTTAGCCAAGAGTTGGCTACCGATGTGATTCTCCCGCCGCTCCCTCCGAGCTTCGAGCCATTCATATTGAATTATCACATGAACAATATGGATAGAACCTGGCTGAATTGCATGGGATGCTAAAGACAATGAGGAGAGTATCAGTAAGAATGGTCATCATGTGATGATGATGCAGAAGGCTAAGCACAAACCAATTGCCAAGAAACTTTGCACCAAGGGGAAGTTAACTCCCGATGAGATCGCGAGTGCCTCTAATGCAAAGAAGGGCAAGAAGGGGTCGGCGGCACGATGCCATTTGCTTCTATTGCAAGGAGACAAAGCCACCTGGAAGAGGAACTCCAAGAAGTACATGGAGGATCTCAAAAGAAGCAAAGTACGACTTCGCTTCTGTATTAATGTTATAGACATTAATCTTGCTACTTCACCTACTCGACTCTTGGGTATTTGATACCGGATCGTAGCTCATATTTGCAAATCGTTGCAGGGAATGAGAAGAAGTAGAGGATTGAGAAGGGGCGAGGTGAACTCCGCACGTCGGCAATGGAGCAAGCGTTGCTACAGCTTGCCGTCGACACAGCACCACTTCATCTACCTTCAGGATTAGTTTTGGAATTGAATAATTGTTATTGTGTTCCAACACTATGTCAAAACGTTATTTCCGCTTCATGTTTGCAAGCGAAAGGATATGATTTTAGATCAATGAACAATGGTTGTTCAATATATCTCGTAGATATGTTCTATTTTCATGCTCCATTGGTGAATGGATTATACGTTTTGAATCTTGAAGCGTCTCCCATCTATAACATTAATACTGTAAAAACAACTTCTCTAATGATATAAACCCCACGTTTATCCGGCATTGTCGCTTAGGCCATATAAATAAGAAACGCATGGAGAAGCTCCATAAGGATGGATTGCTTCACTCTTTTGATTTTGAATCATTTGAGACATGTGAGTCTTGTTTACTTGGTAAGATGACAAAGGCACCTTTCACGGGACACAAAGTGAAAGAGCAAGTGACTTGTTGGCACTCATACATACCGATGTATGTGGACCAATGAGCTCAACGGCCGAGGTGGTTATCGCACTTCATTACCTTTACCAGATGACTTTAGTAGATATGGTTATATCTACTTAATGAGGCATAAGTCCGAATCCTTTGAAAAGTTCAAAGAATTCCGAATGAAGTACAGTAATCATTTAGGAAAACAATCAAGTTTCTACGATCGATCGTGGAGGGGAATACTTGAGCCAAGAGTTTGGTAATCATCTCGAAAGATTGTGGAATTGTTCCACGCTGACTCCGCCAGAACTCCACAATGGAACGGAGTGTCCGACTGAGAAATCGCACCTTGTTGGACATGGTGCGGCCGATGATGAGCCAAAGTGATCTTCCGTTATCCTTCTGGGATATGTTTTGAAACAAACTCGCGCACACTAAATAGAGTTCCATCTAAGTCAGTTGAAAAGACACCATATGAGATATGGACAGGGCAACCCCTAGTTTGTTTTTTCTCAAAATTTGGGGATGCGAAGCTTATGTAAAACGTTTACGGCCGACAAGCTCACACCCAAATCTGACAAGTGCTTCTTTGTGGGATATCCTAAGGAAACTAAGGGATATTACTTTTATAATCGGGAACAAGGCAAAGTGTTTGTCGCCCGACACGGTGTCTTCTTGGAGAAAGAGTTTCTTTCAAGAAGGGTTAGTGCGAGGTGGTGCATCTTGAAGAAGTTCAAGAAACACTAGGAAATGTTTCAATGAATTACGTAACCACAAACAGAGGTGCAAAGTGTTGCGCCACCGCTTGTAGATACACCAGCCCCACCTGAGGTCCGAAGATCACGTCGTGCACCCGACAGTACACCGGTGCAAGGAACAACGTGATATATTGTTGTTGGACAACGATGAACCTAAGACCTATGAGGAAGCGATGGTGGGACCCGATTCCAACAAGTGGCTTAGAGCCATGAAATCCAAAATAGAATCCATGTATGACAATCAATTTTGGAACTTGGTTGATCCACCTGATGGTGTCAAAACCATTGAGTGTAAATGGGTTTTTAAGAAAAAGGCCGATATGGATGGAAATGTTCACATCTATAAGGCGCGATTGATGGCGAAAGGTTTTAAACAGATTCAAGGAGTTGATTATGATGAAACCTTCTCGCCCGTCGCAATGCTTAAATCTATTCGGATTATCCTAGCAATTGCTGCATATTTCGATTATGAGATATGGCAGATGGATGTCAAAACGGCTTTCCTGAATGGAAACCTAAGCGAGGATGTATACATGATACAACCTCAGTGGTTTTGTCGATCCAGTAATCGCTCGAAAGATATGCAAGCTGCAGAAATCCATTTATGGATTGAAGCAAGCATCTCGGAGTTGGAATATTTGTTTTGATGAAGTAATCAAAGGGTTTGGTTTCATCAAAAATGAAGAAGAGGCCTCGTGTTTACAAAAAGGTCAAAGTGGGAGCGCAATTGTATTTCTAATGTTATATGTGGATGACATATTACTCGATTGGAAATGATATCCCTATGCTAGAATTGCCAAGTCTTCATTGAAAAATAGTTTTTCCATGAAAGACTTAGGGGAGGAAGATACATATTAGCATTCGGATCTGTGAGATAGATCCAAGAGGCTAATTGGATTAAGCCAAAGTACATACATTGACAAGGTGTTGAAAAGGTTCAACATGCATGATTCCAAGAAAGGTTTCTTGTCCCATGTCACATGGCGTTAATCTTAGCAAGAATCGCTGTCCTCGTACACATGATGAGCGGAATAAGATGGGTATGGTTCCATATGCTTCGGCAATTGGATCCATCATGTATGCCATGCTTTGTACACGCCGCATGTCTCGTACGCTTTGAGTGCTACGAGCGAGATACTCACCGATCCAGTGAAGGTCACTCGGATCCTGCCGTAAAGAATATCCTTAAGTACTTGAGAAGAACTAAGGATTTGTTCCTAGTCTATGGAGGTGAAGAAGAGCTCAGTTGTAAGTGGTTACACCGATGCTAGCTTCCAAACGGACAAGGATGATTATAGATCGCAACTGGGTTCGTGTTCGCCTCGAACGGAGGCACAGCCACCTGGAAGAGTTCCAAGCAGATACTGTCGATTCTACAACGGAGGCCGAGTACATTGCTCTTCGTAAGCTGCAAAGGAGGCTGTTTGGATCAAGAAATTCGTTTCGAGCTTGGTGTGATGACTAGTACGACTGGTCCAATGTCTCTCTATTGTGATAATAGTGGAGCCATTGCGCAAGCCAAGGAGCCGAGGTCACATCGGGAAAGTCCAAACACATACTTCGGCGATATCATCTCATCCGCGAGATAGTGGACAAGAGGTGATGTCAAGATATGCAAAGTGCACACGGATCTCAACATAGCCAATCCATTGACAAAAACTCTCTCCTCACTAAGCATGAGGCGCACACAAGAGCAATGGGTATTAGATACTTACATGATTGACTCTAGTGCAAGTGGGAGATTGTTAGTGATATGCCCTAGAGGCAACATGGAGATGTTGGATATCACGTCAATGTTTATGTATAAATGAATAGACATCTTGTATTGATCAATAAGTACGTGACTTATTTATGAGACTCGATATGTATGAATCTATTTCTAAATGATCCTCGATCATATGTCGTATTGTTGGAACAAATATGATTCTAAGATCGGCATGTTTATTGATTGATGATCATGTCTCATAGATCATGGGTATGGAGATACCAAATCAATAAACATGGACACATGTGTTGGAGAACACATTGTTGGATAGACCCACCATGAGACACTACAGAATCAATGTGCCATTAGTTGGTCTCTGTAGTGTTGGTACAAAGTCCTTAAACCCGAGATCACCATGGATTCCAACATGTGTAGTAGCCTACTTTGGGACTACCAAACGCTATTCCGTAATCGGGTAGTTATAAAGGTAGTTTTCGGGTTTGCTATGAAACATGGAGTGGGATGTGAGTGATCAAGATGGAATTTGCCCCTCCTTTGGAGAGATATCTCCGGGCCCTCGAGGTAATGGATTATGGAAATGCATGGCCATGCTAAGTTGATTGAGGAGTCAATCAACAGCATGCATAATCCAATACTGGTTCGAGTGAATGGTTAAGCTATTGAAGGGATGGCACACATCTTGCCTATAGCTTAACCGGTATCGTGAGGCAAAGGGATTTGTGTACACATTACAGTGTTCGAGCTGATATTATATTCTTGTATACTATGGTGTCAATATGTGCTGCTAGGCGCACCAGGGGATGTGCCTGGCCTGAGTTGGACTCGGGAGCCGACGGTCGGCTAAGTTAGACTATAGCCGAAACCGAGTATACCTGAACCTACTGTGGTCGCACGCTTAAGGGATAGAATAGATATTCGAGTTGGACTCGGATACGGCTCGATCGAATAGGGATCCGACGGATAGAGTCCTATGGGCTTACGACGTATGGGCAGCCAACTCTATGAGATACGGATGAGATCCGATTCAAAAATAGAGTCCTAATCGGCCACTAGTCCTAGTCGGCCAACTCTATATAAAGGAGGGAGGGGTGGAGAGCTACCACATGTCAATTGCATCGCGTGCAACGTAAGTCGCGAGATCAATCTCCACGGAAACCCTCCCCACTTTCGAGCCAAACCCTAGCCTTGCATCGCGTGCTAGCACACGGTGTACGGCGTTCTGCCCCGGACGTGTGGATACCAGAGAGGCGCTGCTACGTTGCGCGCCGTTGATCGGCTTGATCGGCCGCAATCGGGCGACGGCCGTGGTGGAATCGGCTACGTCGGGCGCACGAGCGAGGCGTGAGAACGTGGCCGGACGACTCGAATCGGCCGATTGGCGAATCGCTGTCCGGGAATCGCAGACACTGTTCCGGATCGGATTGCCCCCGATTGGCTATTCCGCCGCACTCTACTCCAATCAAAACGATCTATCGGCCCTTACTTGCAAGTGTTCCTGGTTTGCGCGGTAAAAGTTTTGTTTTCGGCTAGCGTAGCCTCTGCGTAACCCTTCAAACATATCCTTAGTTCTTCTCAAGTACTTAAGGACTATTCTATAGTCCCAGCTGGATCTTCACCTTGATCTCGACCGGTATCTCCTCATAGTACTCAAAGTTTTTACTGTGAGACATGGACGTGTATAAAGCATGACATACATGATGGATCCAATTCCTGAAGCATATGGAACCATACCCATCTTATTTCGCTCATCATGTGTCCGAGGACACAGATCCTTGCTAAGATTAATGCCATGTGACATGAGCAAGAAACCTTTCTTGGAATCATGCATGTTGAACTTTTTCAACACCTTGTCAATATATGTACTTTGGCTTAATCCAATTAGCCTCTTCGATCTATCTCTAAATAGATCCGAATGCCCAATATATATGCTGCCTCCCCTAAGTCTTTCATGAAAAAACTATTTTTAAATGAAGACTTGACGGATTCAAGCATAAGGATATCATTTCCAATCAGTAATATGTCATCCACATATAAGATTAGAAATACAATTGTGCTCCCACTAACCTTTTTGTAAACACAGGTCTCCTCTTCATTTTTGATGAAACCAAACCCTTTGATTACTTCATCAAAACGAATATTCCAACTCCAAGATGCTTGCTTCAATCCATAAATGAATTTCTGTAGCTTGCTTATCTTTCCAGGCGATTGTGGATCGACAAAACCCTTAGGTTGTATCATGTATACATCGTCGCTTAGGGTTTCATTTAGGAAAACCGTTTTGACAGCCATCTGCCATATCTTATAATCAAAATATGCAGCAATCGCTAGAATAATCCGAATAGACTTAAGCATTGTGACGGGCGAGAAGGTTTCATCATAATCAACACCTTGAAACTATTTAAAACCTTTTGCCACCAATCCCGCCTTATAGATGTGAACATTTCCATCCATGTCGACCTTTTTCTTAAAAACCCATTTGCACTCAATGGTTTTGACACCATCAGGTGGATCAACCAAGTTCCAAACTTGATTATCATACATGGATTCTATTTCGGATTTCATGGCTCCAAGCCACTTGTTGGAATCGGGTCCCACTATCGCTTCCTCATACGTCTTAGGCTCATCGTTGTCTAACAACAATATATCACGTTGTTCCACACCTGTGTACCTGTGAGGCGCACGACATGATCTTTCAGACCTCCATGGGGCTGGTGTATCTACAACAGGTGGTGCAACATCTTGGTCCTCCTGTTGAGGTTCCGTGGTAGCTTAAGCATTTTCTGGTGTTTCTTGAACTTCTTCAAGATGCACCCTGCTCCCACTAACCTTTCTTGAAATAAACTCTTTCTCCAAGAAGACACCGTGTCGGGCAACAAACACTTTGCCTTGTTCCTGATTATAAAAGTAATATCCCTTAGTTTCCTTAGGATATCTCACAAAGAAGAACTTGTCAGATTTGGGTATGAGCTTGTCGGACTGTAAACGTTTTACATAAGTCTCACATCCCCAAATTTTGAGAAAAGACAAACTAGGGGGTTCGCTGTCCATATCTCATATGGTGTCTTTGCAACTGACTTAGATGGAACTCTATTTTGTGTGAACGCAGCTGTTTCAAGAGCATATTCCCAGAAGGATAACAGAAGATCACTTTGGCTCATCATCGACCGCACCATGTCCAACAAGGTGCAATTTCTTCGTTCGGACACTCCGTTCCATTGTGGAGTTCCCGGCGGAGTCAACTCAGTGGAACAATTCCACAATCTTTCGATGATTACCAAACTCTTGGCTCAAGTATTCCCTCCATGATCGATCGTAGAAACTTGATTGTTTTCCCTAAATGATTCTGTACTTTCATTCTCGGGATTCGTGAACTTTGCAAAGGATTCGGACTTATGTCTCATTAAGTAGATATAACCATATCTACTAAAATCATCGATGAAGGTAATGAAGTACTGATAACCACCTCTCGCTGTTGAGCTCAATGGTCCACATACATTAGTATGTACGAGTGCCAACAAATCATTTGCTCTCTCGCTGTGTCCCGTGAAAGGTGCCTTTGTCATCTTACCAAGTAAACAAGACTCACATGTCTCAAATGATACAAATCAAAAGAGTGAAGGAATCCATCCTTATGGAGCTTCTCCATGCGTTTCTGATTTATATGGCCTAAGCGATAATGCCAGCTAAATGTGGGGTTTGTATCATTTGGGAGTTGCCTCTCTGTATTAATGTTATAGATGGGAGACGCTTCAAGATTCAAAATGTATAATCCATCCAATGGTCTATGAAAATAGAACATATCTCTGAGATAAACTGAACAACCATTGTCCATTGATCTAAAATCATATCCTTTCGCTTGCAAACACGAAGCGGAAATAACGTTTTTGACATAGAGTTGGAACACGCATACCATGATCTATCGACATGATCATCAATCAATAACATGTTGACCTTAGAATCATATTTGTTCAAACAATATGACATGTGATCGGGATCATTTAGAAATAGATTCATACATAATGAGTCTCATAAATAAGTCATGTACTTATTGATCAATACAAGATGTCTATTTCATGGAACTGAATAACACTTTATTCATTTATACATAAACATTGACCATGCTATCCAACATCTCCATGTTGCCTCTAGGACATATCACTAACATTTGCAACCTTGGGTTAATCCTCTGTAAAGCCGCGTACACCGCGCAGTCGATTGGTATTCGAATACGCCGTACTCCTGTTAATGGAGTTATGTATATGGGTGAATCCAATACAATGGCATGAGCACCTTTTTCGAATACTATTAAAAGAAATATGCATATCTAGGTATTTTAGAATGGGGTGGAATATAGAATCAAAACTTCATACTTCCTCTTCTTAATTAGATGCATTAGACAATTTATTAAGCAATAGAAAATAATAAAATATTAAGTTTATTCCAAATAAAATATTTCTCTTGTTGATATAGCATGCATAAGTATAAAAAATCCATATCCCATTTGAGATGCTTTCTATTACATTCGTACTCACCCTTGCATATTTATACTCAACTTAAGCGAAGGAAGATCTCCCAAGTACCTAGAGGATTGGGAAGACGAGTATGATTCCTAGGTCGACTCTACACTCGGGCTATCCCTATTGAAGTGTCACAGTTTTTCTTGTATTGTATGAGTTGTAATTGAACTTTATAAGTTTGTATAAATACGCGAAGTTCTTGTATTTGTATTGTCTCACGCATAACCAGACTCCTGGGAGGTTATGTGATATTGTGGATATTGATCCTTTCAGGAGACCCCACAGAGATGGTATCAGAGCAGAGCTTGACTGTAGGTTGACCTAGGTATGTTAGATCGAATTTGGAAAATTATTTTCAAAAATTAGAAAAGTTTGCAAAAACCCTTAAACATTTCTATCTTGAAGTCTTGGCCTCTTATCTATTCTTGTCTTCTGTATTTTTCCTAGGTAAAAAGGAACTTGATCTTACATCTCTACCCCTTTCTAAATATTAAGAAATATTAAAGTATAGTAATAAAAAATAAGACAAGGGTTAGAGTTAGTCGGTCTTTTAAGAATAAGATTATTAATACTTAGGTTGTCCAAAGTTAATTGACGGATTGAGTTATTTTGTGGAAAAATTAGTTAGGATTTAAGGACTTCAAAACCATTAGTGTAGATTCTTGTTGTTTTCAAAAAGTTTTTTTTAAAAAAAGAAGAAAAGCCTAAATATGACTCTACTTGTATCTTTCCTAAATTTCTTGCTAAAACCGTAACTTACCCGTTCATTTCTTACATATGAAGATAATAAAGAATGATTTTATAAAAATTGGTTACAGACCTAGCCAAAGGACTAGAACAAAATGTCGAGAATAGAAGGAGATGGGGCTGCAGGGGTGCGCCTGGGAACAACAACCTACCGAACAACAAGCTCCGAACGATCAACCATGGGCAATCAAGATAATGTTCTCAGGTTTATGGACACTATGGATCGGAATTACACTAGGTTATTTGAACAAGTTATCAGTCGCATGGCACAGACTGGAACACCTGGTGGAGAAGGATCTGTTATGGGGTCCCGATGGATTGATTTCCGGAGGACCAAACCGCCGACATCGCGCTACGCCCTTGAACCTTTGGCAGCGGATGATTGGCTTCTTGATGTGGAAAGAAAGCTGGACACGGTCCAATGTAATGACCGTGAAAAAGTTTTATATGCATCACATCAGTTAAGTGGGCCAGCTGCAATATGGTGGATAAACTACCAGGCCACTCATATGGATAAGGAATCCATTACATGGAAGGAGTTCGTAGAAAAATTCTGGAGTGCCCATATTCCTGAAGGGTTGATTGCAGCTAAAATGAAAGAATTCACGAACCATGTTCAAGGAGGAAAATCTATACCAGAATATCATGCAGAATTTCAACATCTAGCTCGATATTCACCAGATGATGTGAATACCGAGAAAAATAAAATGGTATGGTTTGTTGAAGGATTGGATGATCCAGTCAAGTATAGATTAGCAGGACTATATTACTGAGACATGTCAACTCTCTTGGATAAAGTCCTGTTAATCGAACAATGGAAGAAAGAACTTGAGGAGGGGAGGAAACGTAAAGCTCCACCAGAAACGAGGCCAACACCAATTATCAAAAACCAAGATTTATACAACAAACAGAATTACCTCGTCGTTTCCCACCTCCAATGCAAAGGGGCCCAATGCCACAAAGATCACCATTTGGAAATAATCAGCGTTTAAGGCTACCCCAGTGCTATCAGTGTGGACAAATGGGACATTTACGTCCACAATGCCCACAAAAAGGTTATCCAATAGAGGTAGCCCACGCCTCGGCAAGGATGTAGCACTTGATCGCGTGTCAGATTATCTCACCAACTGGTGCGATAGGATGGGGAGCGAGACCTCAGAATCAGGGATCCACGATATCCTACCATGGAGGACAAGTTGGAGGTACTGTGGCAAGACGTGGGCGGCCTAATCCCAGTGTTGTCCAAGGGAGAGTAACAAATGTGACCGCTCAAGGTGCTGAGGAAGCTACAGATATAGTACTCGGTATGTTCCTGTTAATTCAGAACCTGCTTTGGTTTTATTTGACCCGGGTGCTACACATTCATTTATTTCTTTAATTCTTGTAAAGAAAAGAAAATTAAGCCTAGTTGCTTTAAACAATACCCATGTGATTCATGCCCCGGATCCGACATGAAATCCCAATTTAAATGTCCAAAAGTAGAGATCCGCATTGAAGGGGTCATGTTCACCGCATACCTTATCCTCATAGAAATGCGGGGCTAGATGTTATTTTGGTAATAGATTGGTTACATAAACATAAGGGAGACTGGATTGTGAAAATAAGATTATTCGGTTAACAAGCATATGAGGTAAAGAGGTAGAATACAGAGCTAAGAAACCCCTATTGCCAACATTACCAGATGCTCTAAATGTTATGGTGGCAGAAGGAGTAGAGAAAATACCGGTTGTTAAAGAATTTTCGGATGTATTCCCAACCTATCTTCCTGGTATGCCATCAGAAAGAGGTATTGAATTCTCTATAAAGCTAATACCTGATACCAAACCAATTGCAAAAGCGATGTACAAAATGGCTGCACCTGAGTTAGAAGAGTTAAAAAGACAAATAGATGAACTAGAAGAGAAGGGATTTATCAGACCTAGTGTCTCAGAATGGGCAGCACCAGTACTGTTTGCAAAGAAAAAAGATGGAGCACTGAGAATGTGTATAGATTATAGAGCACTGAATGAAGTTACTATTAAAAACAAGTACCCTTTGCCAAGGATTGATGATCTGTTTGACCAGTTAAGAGGGGCAAAAGTATTCTCAAAAATAGATCTAAGATCTGGATATCATCAATTAAGGGTAAAGAAGGAGGATATACCCAAAATAGCCTTTATTACTAGATATGGGTTATACGAAATTACAGTAATACCCTTTGGAGTAACTAATGCACCGGCTGTTTTCATAAATGTCATGAATAAAACCTATATGGAATACTTGGATAAATTTATAGTGGTGTTTATAGACGATGTTCTCATCTACTCTTCTAGTACAGAAGAGCATAAGGAACATTTGGGACTAGCCCTGGAGAAATTAAGAGAACATCAACTCTATGCTAAATTCTCAAAATGTGAGTTTTGGATGAAAAAAGTACAATTCTTAGGTCATATTATAACTACTGAAGGAGTTAAAGTGGATGCAGAAAAAGTAAAAGTAGTGTCAGAATGGGAACAACCCTCTTGGAATGGCAGGGTACTATAGCCGATTTATTGAAGGATTTTCAAAAATAGCAAGGCTCCTTACCAATCTATTAAAGAAAGATATACCTTTTGAATGGACAGAAAAATGCAAGAAAAGTGTTCAAGAGTTAAAGAAAAGACTAACCACTACTTCAGTATTAGCATTACCAGATAACAGAAAGGATTTTCAGGTATATTGTGACGCTAGTCGTCAAGGATTAGGATGTGTACTAATGCAGGAAGGAAGAGTTGTTGCTTACGCATCCCATCAACTAAGACTACATGAGCAAAAATACCCTACACATGATCTGGAATTAGCTGCAGTGGTTCATGCCTTAAAAATATGGAGGCATTACTTGATCGGGAACAAATGTGAAATGTTTACAGATCATAAAAGTCTTAAGTATATGTTCACTCAACCCGATCTAAATCTAAGACAAAGGAGATGGTTGGAGTTAATAAAGGAGTATGATTTGGACATCCAGTATCATCCAAGAAAAGCTAATGTAGTAGTTGATGCCTTAAGCCGGAAGGCATATTACAGTAATAGCATGATTAAGGAGTGTCCAGAACCATTACAAGTAGAAATTCATAAATTAAGATTGGAATTTGTGGGAAAAGCGAGCGTGGCCCAAATGGAAGTAAAGCCTACATTGGAAGATGAAATAAAGAGAGCACAACACAATGACCCACAAATTCTGAAGATTAAACAAGAGATGCAAAAAGGCAAGGCACCAGGATTTACAGAAGATAATAATGGGTTACTTAGATTCCAAGGATGAACCTGTGTTCCAGAAATAAAAGAAATAAAAGAACTAACCTTACAGGAAGCCCATGATTCACTGTTTTCTATTCATCCTGGAAGTACAAAAATGTATCAGGACCTTGAGAAGATATTTTGGTGGATGAATATGAAGAAAGAAATAGCTGAATATGTGAGCCTGTGTGAAGTATGTCAAAAAGTAAGGCAGATCATCAGAAACATGCAGGATTAATGCAGCCACTTTCTTGCCTAGAATGGAAATGGGATAAGATTGGAATGGATTTTATCAGAGGCTTACCAAAAACTAGAGAAGGATATGATGCCATATGGGTATTTGTTGATAGGCTAACCAAGGTAGCATATTTTATCCCTATTAAACAAACTTATGGAGGGTATAAATTGGCTAAAATATACCTAACCACAATAGTTACACAACATGGAATACCCCTGAGGATTGTATCGGATCGAGGATCACAATTTACTTCTAGGTTTTGGAAAACATTTTAGGAACTCATGGGTACCAAGTTAGGGATTCAGTTCAGCCTATCACCCACAGACCGGAGGACAAACAGAAAGGGTAAATCAGATCCTTGAGGATATGCCGAGAGCTTGTGTATTAGTATATGGACTAGTTTGGAATATTTATTTACCCTTTGCACAATTTTCCTATAACAAATGCTTATCAATCCAGTCTAGGAATGACATCCTTTGAAGCATTATATGGTAGAAAATGCCGAACCCCTCTCAATTGCATAGAAGTGGGAAAGACAATTAATAGGACCACAACTGGCACGACACATGATGCAGAAGCTCATATCAGAATTATAAGAGAAAAACTGAAAACTGCCCAAGAACGACGGAAAAGTTATAGTGAAACTAAAGAAGGGACTTGAGCCTCAAAGTTGGAGATTTTGTTTATTTGAAGGTAACACCATTTAAGGGTGTATATGGGTTTCAAATAAAAGGAAACTAGCTCCTAGGTATATTGAGCCATATCAGATTCTATAGAGAACAAGAGAAGTTTCCTATCACTTAAATTTACCGTTGGAATTAAGTGAAGTACACCCAGTATTTCATGTATCACAACTCAAAAAGTGCTTAAGGCAACCAACTGAAGAACATTACAAAATATTATGTTACAGTCTGATTGGACTTATATGGAAGAGCGTGAGAAAATCTTGGAGGTATCCGAACGGAAACTAAGAAATCATAATATAAAACTTTATCGGATATAATGGAAAATCACACGAACAAGAGGCAACTTGAAAAAGAATCGGAGATACAAGAAAAGTTTCCCAGTTATTTGAAACTTAGTAGAATCTCGGGACGAGATTCTTTTAAGGAGGGAAGGTCTCTAACAGTCTCAAAATTATAACTTCAAATATAAATAAAATGATGAAGAAAATTTTTGCGAGCTAATCTTGTACTATACGTAGTAAAGTATTTAAAATTCCCCAAATACTTATAAATTTTCTTAAATCCAAGTGGAAAATCAAATATATATTATTAATTAGTTATCATCCTTGGAAAATCTTAAATTTAATTCTTAAACATCATAAAAGTTAAAATTTAAAATTTACTTTAAAATCCAGATAAAATTTTAGCAAATCTTTTCCTAAAAAGTTTTCATTTTTCTTCTAATTTTCTTTTTCCTTTTTCTTTTCTCTCTCTTTTTCCTTTCTCTTTCTTTCCTTCTTCTTCTTCCTTCCTAGTCTTCTTCTACCTCTGTTTTTTAAGCCAACCCACAGCTGTACCGTACCACGACCGATGGCGTGTGGGCTGATCCTTGCCCCCTGAAGCAATTCAAACCGACCAAGTAACTACCTTACGAGATAGCTATCTTGGATCAATCTAATGAGTCATTGCTACAAATCTCCGATGAACCGACATCACACAAACCATTTGAAGCCGCCGGAGTTTGGCCGCTGCATCACTCGCTGGTTTTGCCCATTAGAGACCAAACCAACACCGGCAAACCGACTATCAAATGTGCACATGTAAATGCCGGATTGGCTCAGCCACGACATCAACATTATCCTCAGCAAACAGACAAAAGTCGTACCTCCATAGCCAACGACCATATCCCCCGAAGAAACCGACATTCAACCCTATAAATAAGACCTCAATAGCTTGATCGCTAGATCATTAGCTCCAAAACCCCTAAACTTTCCACCTCTATCTCATACCACAAAAACTAATTCGGTGAAGAACTAAGAAAGGGTCATGAAGAACCCTAACCTAGCCGCCAGAGGAAATCTTCAAAATTCAATCAACTCCAGTTGGTTTCCTTTCCAATTGAAGGTAAATTCATGTTCTACATCTTCTATACCTATATTTACCTCACTTGTCCTAGCAAGAAACCATGTTGGTGTTAGCCGTCGACGTGCGCCGTCGGAGACCACTCTGTTCCAGCTGACATGCGCACGGTGCTAGAGCACCTGAAACCTCCTCTAGCCGAATAAATTGCATGAGTAGAATCCCCTCAATAATAGATACTCGCAAACCATTCGTTTCAATCAAACTAGGGGTAGAACCCGCCGACGCGGAACCTCCTCGCCACCCGAACATGTGCACCATCGCTGGCTCGCCTCTGAGTTTTACTGACCCATTTAACCACAAAAATGGAACAGCCATGAGTCCTAGGTGGAGAAAAATCCATCAAATCCTAAGCTTTAGCCACTCCATGCCGTGCGCAAGCACTTCTTTAACTGCCGGCTTTGGGAGAGAGAGGAGAACAGAGGTAGAAGATGATGAATAGTAGACAGAGGGAAGAAGAGATAATAGAATAGAATAGAAGAAGGGGGCTAGTTTAGCTCGGTGGAAAGATAGAGAGGAGAAAAGGTCGAGGTCTTCGACCCAGTCTCCACCCCTTTTTTTTCTTTTCATTTTTTGTTTTTATTTTTTTCAAGATAGAGGAAAGCAAGGGTAAAATAGAGAACCCTAGAAAAAGTCCCTAGAAAATAGTTTGACCTCTTCAAATCTTTTTAAACCATATTTTTAAATCTTTATATCCTTTCAAACCTATTTCTTTACTTCTTTTTAAAACCTTATTTCAAAACCCTCTTATTTTGTTAAAAAAGTAAAATCTTAAAATCAAAAGAATGATAATTTCTAAATTTTAAAAATATCTACCTACTCTAAAATATTCTTTCTTCCATAGTATTTTTTATTATTATTTGGATTTATTTGTTAATTCCGTTTATTTTATTTATCGATAGATCGTGACGTTATATTCTCAGAAGAATTAGAACTCGACCCAAAGGTTGATATAAACGCTCTTATTTCCCTCCAACCAAATACGAGTTTTGAGACTGTTGACACTCAAGGCAAGTCAAACTATTTTTGAATATTTTATTTAAAGACAATGAATTATTTTGTTCTATTTAGTTTAGTTAGAAATACATCGTGGGATTGGTTAGATAGAATATATTTCCATGCAATAGAAGTATTATATCGTTTCATGAGAAAATCGTTATTTTATATTTTTAGATACATTTTCCTTTTCCTTAAGTAAACTTGCAAAGCATCATTTCATTTCATGTGTTTAGTAATCCATGCACCATAGTACATAAAAGAATATTTTATGCATTAGAGATATTTCATGCACTAGGAACACCTTATATGTAAAAAAAGGAGTTTGTTATTTCATATATTCAGATATATTATCCTTCTCCCTAGAAAATATCTAGATAACTAGGACTAATTATAAACCATCATCATGATAAAATAAACATCATTGCATATGTTAATATTTCATTCATAAAGTCATTTTATATAGTAAAGTAGAGAGATGATCTACTATTTTTGTGATAGGCAAATATAAGTCCTATGAATTCATGTGATAAAAAATGGTTTTGGCTATATGCCAGAAAGCTATAAAAATACTTATGCCAGAATAAGGACATAGTTTCGCCCATCCGATGGACCGGGTAAACCAGCATGACATTTATATATTTATCTCCGATCTCTCTGGGGACTCAGGAGATTAATAGTACGCATAACAACATTTGGAGATTGTAGTGTTGATAAAGTCTTATTGGTGGGAAGCTATGTAAATAGCGGGTAACAACACTCATACTTACCGGATCGTATCGTCGCTAAGATAGAATCCAGGTTCCACCAAGCCGGGGCAAGTGTGTGATGAGGAGCTATTAAATAGGAGACATATCCACCAATTACTAGTTAGAATTGGTGCTCCTATTAAGATAGAACTCAGGTCTCGTTCACACATCAGAAAAGGTTAGAACTGTATAAAAGTAATGTTATCCTTAGCTTTGCAACTTAGGGTTAATCCTCGGGTAAAGCTGGACAGACACTGCAGAGTCGATTGGTATTCGAATACGCCGTACTCCTCGTTAATGGAGTTATGTCTATGGGAGAATCCAATACAATGGCATGAGCACCTTTTCTGAATAGTATTAAAAGAAATATGCATATCTAGGTATCCTTAGGAATGGGGTGGAATATAGAATCAAAACTTCATACTTCCTATTCGTAATTAGATGCATTAGACAATTTATTAAGGAATAGAAGATAATCAAATATTAAGTTTATTCCAAATATAATAGCATGCATAAGTATAAAAAAAATCTATATCCCGTTTGGCTTGCTAAGTACCTTCGGTACTAACCGAACGAGAGGAAGAACTCCCAAGTACCCTAGAGGATTGGGAAGACGAGTACGATTTCTAGGTCGACTCTACACTCGGGCTATCCCTGTGGAAGTGTTGCAGTTTTTCTTGTATTGTATGAGTTGTAATTGAACTTTATAAGTTTGTATAAATATGCGAAGTTCTTGCATCTGTATTGTCTCACGCATAACCAGACTCCTGGGAGGTTATGTGATATTGTGGGTATTGATCCTTTTAGGAGACCCCACAGTGCACAACTCGAGGGTGGCGTGGCATGGTGCAGGAGGTGCAGGGGAGCGCGGGGAAGGCGGCGTCATGGGTTGACATCAGCCCGTGCCTCCCGGCTAGAGTTAGGGGATTGGTCTGATAGGTGGGACCCGCCTATCAGCGTCCCGAGCGAGAGAGGGAGGGCGGCGAACTTGCGCGAGCTGCTGCGTACGGCCTCGGGCTAGCCCAGCGAGAGAGGGAGGCGCGCGCGCCACGCGGGCTGCATAGGAGTGGGCCATCGGCCCATGGCCCGGAAGAAAAGGGAAAAAGAAAAGGAGAAGGAAAAGGACTTTCTAGATTTATTTTGATTCGATAATCCTATTTTAATTTTAAAAACCATTTCCTTTGCTTTGAAAATTCTCTAAAAATTCTGTTAGTGTATTTTTGACATGGGGAATTTAAGATAAATTCCTCCAAGCCCATTCCATTAATTAAATGGATTTATTTTTTGGAGTTTTCTCTGGGTTAATTCTGGACCATTTCTTTGCGCAATTTCTCTAATAAATTCAAGGCTAGAGAGGGATTTTTGGGGTGTGACAAACCTAACCCCCTTAAACGGAATCTTAACCACGAGATTCGGAGGTGTTGGCAAAAAGGTGCGGGTGGGTGGCCTTCAGCTCATCTTCTCTTTCCCAAATGCCCTCTTCCTCAGAATGGTGGCTCCACTGCATTCAACATAATCTGGTCACCGGTTCCTGGTTCTTCTTTCACTGGTTTCGAGGATGTGATTCAGCTTCTCGACATTTGTCAAATCTTCTTGAATTTCGATGTGCTTGCGGCTCACTTGCTCATGGTACTCTTAAGCATTTCTTTAGCGGGAGACGTGGAACACATCTTGCATGCCTTCCATAGAGGAGGGAAGCTCGAGTTGGTAAGTGACTTCTCCTCGGCGTTCCAAGATTCTAGATGGTCGCACAAAGCGTGGTGCCAACTTTCCTTTCGTCTGGAAGCGCTTTACTCCCTGGAGTGGAGTGACGTGGAGCTATACATAGCCTCTGGCTTCAGAGCTAAGCTGGCTCCGGCAGTTGTTGGCATAGCTTTTCTGTCGAGACTGTGCAGTCTTCAGCCTTTCCAAAATAAGCCTTACTTTTTCTTCTGCCTTGTTCAAGACATCAATCCCAAATAACTGGCATTCTCCTATTTGATCCTATAAGAGTGGTGTGTGACACTTTCTACCGTACAATGCTTCGAACGGAGCCATCTGCAGACTGGTTTAGTAACTGTTGTTGTATGAGAACTTGGCATATGGCAGGCTGTTGTCCCAAGCTCCGCCAAAGTCAAGCGCACAAGCTCTCAACATATCTTCCAGTATATGATTGACCCTTTCAGTCTGACTATCGGTTTGAGGGTGGTAAGCAGTGCTAATGTTCAAGCGCGTCCCCAATTCTTCTTGCAATTTTTGCTAGAACTTTGAGGTGAATTGACTTCCTCGATCGGACATGATCTTCTAAGGTATTCCATGCAGACACATGATTCTTGCTAGGTAAAGCTCCGCTAGTTTCTTCCCAGAATAGGAGGTATGTACCAGAATGAAGTGAGCAACTTTCGTAAATTGGTCCACAATCACCCAAATAGAGTCGTGACTGGTGGAAGTCCTAGGCACACCTATGATGAAGTCCATCCCAATTTTTTTTCCATTTCCATTCTGGAATCTTAATAGGTTGTAGCAACCCTGCAGGTCTCTGGTGTTCCACCTTTCCTCGCTGACATACGTCACATAGTGGGACGAATTACGCGATTTCTCTTCTCATGCTGACCCACCAGAAGTTTTCCTTAAGATCCTGGTACATTTTCATACTGCCAGGGTGAATGGAGTACTGGGTTTGATGAGCTTCCCTAAGGATCAGGTCTTTTAATTCTTTGTTCTTAGGTACACACAATCTTTCTCCCATCCAGATTGTTCCTTGTTCATCTTCCGTGAAGTCTCGGGCTTTGTGAGTCCTCATGTTTTTATTTAATTCAGCTATTTTGTGATCACTTGCTTGGGCTAGGCGAACTTGTTTCACAAGCATAGACTTCGCTTCAAGTGCGGCCACGTATTCATGCTTGACTATTCCCAAGTTCAAATGTTCTAAATCTCATTGCAGGTCACTGCACATCTCTTCCGTCCAAGCGATGTTTTAGTAATTTTTTCCTGCTCAAGGCATCTGCCACCACGTTAGCCATGCCGAGGTGGTAGTGTATCCCTATATCATAGTCTTTGATCAATTCCAACCATCTTTGCTATCGGAGGTTTCGGTTAGGTTGGGTGAAAATGTATTTCAGACTCTTGTGGTCTATATATACCTCACAGCGATTACCAATAAGGTAGTGTCGCCAGAAATTCAAGGCATGGACCACTACTGCTAACTCCAAGTCATGGGTTGGATAGTTATTCTCGTGGAGTCGCAACTAGCGTGAAGCGTATGCAACCACTCTGTTGTCTTGCATCAGCACACATCCCAACCTATGACGAGACGCGTCACAATACACTTGGAAATATTTTGTTTGGTCCGGTAGGATTAAAACGGGTGCAGTCATCAACTTTTTCTTAAGTTCATCAAAGCTTTTGTCGCATTCCATGGACCACTTGAATTTTTCATCATTCTTTAGCAGTTGTGTCATTAGTCTAGCAATCTTGGAGAAGTTTTCTATGAACCGGCGGTAGTAACCCGCGAGTCCAAGGAAACTACTGATCTGAGTCACCGTCTTTGGTGGGGTCCACTTGGTAACTGACTCCACACTCATTGGATCTAGGACCACTCCTTGAGCAGTTATGACGTGACCGAGGAACTTAACTTCCTCAAGCTAGAAGTCGCACTTGCTAAACTTGGCGTATAACTGGTGCTCCTTCAACCTTTTAAGTACCAGGCGCAGATGCTTCTCATGTTTAGCCTCGGACTTGGAGTAGATGATATGTCGTCGATGAACACCAGTACAAACTTGTCCAAGAAATCCATGAACACTTTAGTCATCAGGTTCATGAAAAAGGACGGTGGATTCATGAGTCCGAAGGACATAATGGTGCACTCGTACAACCCATACCGAGTGGTGAATGTTGTCTTTGGGATGTCTTCTACCCTGATCCTTAACTAGTGATAGCCTGATCGCAGGTCTACCTTGGAGAACACTGTGGCTTCTTTCAGTTCGTCGAACAAGTCATCAATTCGAGGTAATGGGTACTTGTTCTTGATAGTGACCTCGTTGAGTGCACGATAATCAACACACATTCTCTTGGTCTTATCTTTCTTCTCTACGAAAATCACCAGAGAACCCCAAGGCGACGTGCTCGGGTGAATATACCCATTCTGTAGTTGTTCATCCACTTGCTTCTTGACTTCTACCATCTCGTTGGCTGCCATTCTGTAGGGCCTCTTATAGATCGGAGTTGTTCCCGGTACCAAGTCAATCCGAACTCGATCTTCCTTTTTGGTGGCATGGTTGTAAGATCCTCCGGAAAAACCTCCGGATACTCCCAGACTACAGGAATGTCCTCCAGCTTCTTGGGATTCTTCTCGTCTACCACTGTCTTGTACTTCCCAAAAGTCTGGTTCAAGCTTACTTCATTCTTTTGTGGCATCGGAGATTGGAAGGTAACCACTTCTCCTTCCTCATTGTTGAGAGTGATGATGTGTTTCGCATAGTTCACCACTCCCTTGTATCTTGTCAACCAATCCATCCCGAGAATGACGTCTAGGCCTTTAGATTCAAGATGGATGAAATTGGCTAGAAATTATGATCTTTGGATTTCTATTGTCACCGAGGGACTATAGCTAACGGACGTCAAACTATTTCCCAGGGTGTGAACCTGCATTGGTGTGACAAGTTTCTCCCTTTTTAGCCCATGTTCCCTAACAAATCTCTTGGATACGATAAAATGTGTTGCACCAGAATCAAATAATATGGTAGCAGAGATTGAGTTCACAGGGAACGTACCCAATATTACTTTTGCGCTGCCTGGGCTTCTTATGCTGTAGCATGGTTGTCTCGCGCACGGACAGACTTAGGCCCAGTGCAGTTTGGCTTCGGGCATTTGTCGGCAAAGTGCCCAGGCTTGTTGTAGTTGAAGCATACCAGCGGTTTTCCTCCAAAATCCTTCTTGGGTTGTACTGGCTGGGCTGGAGCCATTGGCGGGCGCAGACCTGGGTTCCAGTGGGGCTGTCCCCTGTTGCTGTTGTTGCCACCGCTAGGGTTGGGGTTAAAGTTCCCTGGGTCAAACAGGCGGTGTTGGCGGATGATCATGGTGGAGAGTCCACCCTGTTGCCTAGCTATGAAGCGAGGCCTTTGGTTGTTCCCCTGGTGTGTCCGGAATTTGGCCACCTTCCTCTTGCAGTCCATTTTATTCGCTGGTCCTCCTGGTCAATAGGCTTATCCACAAGCTTTCTTAAAATCCGCATAGTCGCCGAAGATTAGAGGGTTGGTCAGTTCGTCATCGAGACCAGCCAAGAAGTTCTCTTGCCTCTCGGCATCAGTGCGCACATCCTCGGTTGCGTAGCACGCAAGGCGGTTGAACTCGTGGAGGTATTCCGTCATAGTCCTGCTTCCTTGATGCAGTGCACGAAATTCTCTCTTCTTTTTAGCCACTATCCCATTAGGAACCTGTGCCTTCCGGAAGCTACGTCAGAACTCTGCCCATGTAACCTCCGTTCATGCCGTGTGGGTAATCAGATAGATGTCCCACCATGCAGAATGGGGACCCTAAAGTTGGTGGAACGCAAAAGCGGCCTTCTCCTGGTCTATGCACTAGAGGAGGTTGAGCTTCTTCTCAATGGCATGGAGCTAGTCGTTGGCCTCAATCGGGCTGGTGGTGCTTGAGAAGGTGGGCGGTCTACCACGGAGAAACTTTGATAGTTTGGATTGGAGTGGCGATGGTGGACCAGCTGGTGGGTTCTGCAAGTTTTGTGCTTGCTGCTGCAGTTGCTACATACTATGCTATTGCATCTGCTGATGCTGTTGCTACATCTGGTTCATCATGGCTGCCATCATTTGAGTTTGATTTGCTAGCACTTGGGCGAGGGTTGGGTTCTCTAACAGTGGAGGTGGGCCATTGCCTGCTGCACCGTCGAGGTTCATCCTCTGGTCTGACCTTTGCTGCTGCTACCATGGATGGTGGCACGGTTGGTGTTCCTCATGTTCTCCATCCGGAGAGGGACAGGGCGAGGGAAGGAAAAGACGAGGAAAATAGACTGCTCAGGAACTAATCTTTATTTTAATTTATTCTGCTCTGAAATTTAAAGCGTTATGGGCAAAGAAAATCAGTTCAACTCCTAATTAAGAGCATCCATACCACAACCACTTGGTAAGGTCTCGACTAACCCACAAACACAAACAAACCTAAGGACAGAAGCTAGCAAGAAAACAAACTAAGTTAAGCGAGAAACTAGGGGTGACGGTCCTAGTGCTCGGATCGGCTCATGCAATCAGTGGAGTCAAAGTTGGACTCGGGCTCATCTATGACATCCTCCAAACGGCTCCTAGAGTCTAGCAGGTAAGTGTCGCCACTGCTGATCTCGAAAGTAGAGCTGCTGTTGCTACTGGTGCTGGTGGTGTCGCTGGTCTCACGGGGAGAGTTGGGCGTAGCGGACAGCCAACCACCACTACTGCTGCCCACTGCCGGTGCTGTAGGAGCGAAGGAAAGGCCTAGTGCCAAGGCTTGTGATGGTGGAGGCGAGGATGGCACGAACACAAGGAGTGGCTCTGGCACTAGTGACGGGTTCCGGTGCACAAACTAGATGCGCACGGGAGTTGTGGTCATCTTCCTTGGCATCGTGTGGACCCTGGCTCCCCTAGGTAGTGAGCGTCCCTGGAGGATGGTGTTCTCCCTCTTGAGGCGAGCCACCTCATCCTTCCGTCACACAATCTCCACCAGCTTCTTGTAGTTGAGGTCCTTGGATACCCTATGCACGTTGGCATGCATAGTGTCCAAACCCTGCAGCATGGTGTACATACGCCCGAAGGTGGTGTCGTTCTCCCCGGATGCCGACCGGAAGGTGCTGATGTTGTCGTGGCTGCTACGACTTGGGTGGTAGCGGTAGGCGGTGTCACGGAGGTCGACATTGTGTCTCTCGTGAAGTCTGACCATCATCTAGTAAGCTTCTTCCTAGCAGACGTGCTTGAAGGTTCCCCCAGAAGCTGTAACCACCATGTTGGGTAGGTAGGTGGGGATGCCGTGTACCTCCAAGCTGACATGGTGGGGAAACTCGCCGCTGAGAGGGCGGATCTGGGTGTACTCCGGGTCGTTGGGGTAGCCGACCAGGAATGACATGCAAGAATATGCTTCAAGGGAGAATGTGTGACTTGCCTTGCTTCTTCAAACAATCTTGTGAACTATTTTCCTCGTGAGCATGAACTTCTGAAACGACGAAATATACACGGCAACACACAAAACGAGGAAAAACCTAATAAAAACCAAATAAATAGTAAACATGTAGAGCTCAATTTTAGAAGAATTTTGCAAGCTGAATGGCCCAATTTAGAGTTTGTATGAACTAGATATGAATATTAGAAGCTTTGAGCCATTTAAATGAATTTCTAGAAATTAAACCGATTAATTGTGTAATTATTAATTATTTTCTCAAAGAAAAATAGGATTTATTGCGTCAGCAATGGACACCGACGCGACATGTGGGCCCCACACGTCAGCGGGTCAAAGGGGGCGATCCACGGTGGACCGAGTCCATGCACGGCTAGACCACACGTCCACCACGTGGCTCGCACATGGTGGCCACGGGGGACGGGCGTGTGTTGACGTGGAAAATCAACACGCCGGCCTGGGAGATCTGCTTAGCTCCAGTGTAGGTCCTATAATAGATGAAGTGCGGGCGTGCCAGTCAGTTTGATCCTGCCACTGACAAGTTATCCAAAACAGCAGAACATAAAATCATATCGGCCAATAGACCGATAGCCAAAAACTAACTGATCGGCTGATAAGCTGATGGTGCAATTCCAGCCGATGCCGATGCCAGCCGATGATGTTAGGGTTTGAATCCATTGGCCGTGTGTTGAACAAATATTTATATAAAAGCGATCGGCTGACAATAACATGATATATATAACATTGCATGAACCAATCACATGGTAAAATAGATATTGATTTAAAGATTAAAGCACACATCGGCTGGGAGTCCGATTTCATAAAATCCAAATGATCAAATGTTCAATGAAGCCTCTGCTACAATCGGCTAGATCCAACTTGTATACAATCCTTGTAAGCCGATGCAATATCCGAGATAACTCATCGGCTGAAACCTCGATGAAACCCTTAGTGGCGAGTCCAACGGGCGGGCTAGAGATTACGGTTCTAATCACGACTTAGTAGATCAAACTGATGCAGCACTGAGTATGAAAAGAAAAGCAATATCTAGACAATCAAGCCCTTGGTTGATTTTCAGGGTGGTAGATGCCTAAACCAATCTAATCTAGTATAACGATTTAGCCGGTATCGGCAGAAACCCTAAAACGAGAGACAACCGATAGGGCTAACTGAAATACTAAGATTAGATTAATGGAGACATATGATAAATAGTCAGGCAAGCATGCTAACTAAACCGGAGCAATCCAAGAGATCGAACGTACTGATGCAGCCTTTGGACAACGTCGATGTAGTCAATATGATCGCCTGATCCAGCAGAACGTTGGACTTATTCCTTTGCTGGAGATCGAACCTAACCGATGCAACCCAGTGCCAGATGCCAAGTTCTGCCGGATATCAAACGAAGATGAAGAACAAAAGGGTGGTGATGCGCCGAATTGTATTGATCGAGAGATGATTTTACATGAACCCTGGGCTTACATATTTATACCCGTAGGGTGACAAAGATCCTAACAAATTACTAAACAAACTTTCCTAAAGATAAACTAGGAAACTAACAATCTCTTCCTAATTAAAAGATACAAGCCGTATCCTCCCTGGACTCAGTTTCTTCTGGATAAGATCTTCTCAAACCGAACCTAACAAGAATCCGAGTGCTGGTAAATTGGATCCTCCATCGGCTGTCGCAAAACTCTCAGCCGATTCTGCTTCGAGCCGATATTAACCCTTAGCCGATAAGGACTTCCGGGCTTACCAAATTTTGGTGTTAACAGCGTGCTGACGTAGCACCAATGTGGCAAAGCCGCTCGTAGCAACGATGGGCGCCACGTGGATGGCCCGGATCACCCACAAGGGGATCAGGCGGCCATTGGAGGTCTACGGCCTGGATCGGCTCGAGACCGATCAAACGGTCGAGGGTGAGGTAGGGTGGCTCGTCGGCCAGGCCGAGCGGAGGACGCACGGTGATGGTGCACGTGGCTCGATGGTCACCAGCGACGACCACCGACATGACAGCGTGCACGGGGAAGCGGCAGAGGAGGGTGGGGAGAAAAGGGGAGCTCACCGAGCGCACAACGGCGACGTGCGGCGACGTGGAAGGGAGGACGGTGGCGGAGGGCTTTGGGACGGTGAAGCAGACTGCCGTCTGGTGGCTGCCAGTGAAGGCGGAGGGGTAGACAAGGTTCACTGTGACCTGGGAAAGGCGAAGGAAGAGTTGGGGAGAGGGGAGGAGGTACGAGGCACCAGGAATCGTCGGCTAGAGTTGAGGACGAGGGCCGACAGCGTCACCTCGCGTGGCGGACGGGGTTTCGGGAAGGAGGGAGATTCAGGGGAAACCATAGCCGGGGGACTTCTCGACATGGTGAAGCAGACAGCGGCGATGGCTCGGTGTGGGGTGGTTGGGAGCGGTGGCAAGCAATGACCAGAGGCGATGGATGTGGTGATGGCTTCGAGTGTGCAGTGAAAGTGGTGCTTCAGTGGCGGATTGGAGGACTGGAGTGGCAGCCAGGGAGCGGTGAGGTGCGGCCAAACCGTGCGAGGAGGCAGAGCAGCCTGACGATGCTCCCATCACTTGTGATGGGCGGCTGGAGGTCAAATCGGGTGGCGACGGTACGGATGCACAGGGAGCAGATGACCCTATGGCGATTTGAGGGAGAGGAGCGGTGGCCGAGCAATTGCGTAGCACGGTGGAGCTCATGGTGGTGCGATGGAGCACAGGGCGACGTTTAGCAGCGACGGCGCTTGGCCGAATATGGCCGGCGATGGCGGCGATGAGATTTCATGGTGAGGTTGTTCCAGTGCACGGGAAAACTCAGAAAATTGGGGAAATGGATGAGCGGAGGATGGCGAGGGGTTTTATAGCCTCGGGGAGGGGACATCATGGCCGGGCGAGGCGAGAGGCGACGACAACAGTTGTCGGGCATGGGAACAGAGAGAGGCACTGACGTGGGGAGGTGATGGCGATTCAGCGCTGGTTTGCCCGGGGAGTGGAGGAAACGACGCGGGCGTGGGAGACGACTCGACCTCCAAGGTCGAACGCGAGCGTGGGAACGGGGTGGTGTTGGTGTGATTTTTTACACACGCTGGACTAGGAGGTTTACTTAACTCCAGTGCAGGTCCAAATTGGTCGACTCTGCTGATTGAGCGGGCGTGCCAGTTGGTTTGACCCTATAACCAACAAGAAAACATAGAATATGTGTTTGGTTAAGGTTAGATCCTACTCGATCGGCTATGGATATCAATAAACATATAATTGTTATCCCAAAGTACATTTAGACCAAGTAATTGGGATAGATCGATAGTATACCGAGACAATATGAACCACTTGCATCTAAAAGCACGTTAGAGTAATAATTATACATATTCATAGTCTTAGCCGATGTCGTAGATCTAATATAAATCAGCTAATACTCCGATATGTTTTAAAAAAGATACTAATCTACATTAAATGCACTAAATTAAGATCAATCGGCTATTAGTATAACCTAACAGATTGATACCAAATTTAACACATTTTAGTAGATTAAGATCTTAATATAAAAGGCAGTTCTAATACATCTATCAATAGTAATACATAAAAATGGTTAGAACATGTAAGATCGGCTGAAACCCCGGTTCTATCTCTAATAGTAAACATTGAACCGAATAGATCTGTATAGCTCTAAGAGCTACTTAGTAGATCAAGTTGATGCAACATTAAGTACAAAAAGAGGTATGAGATCTATTTAGGCTAATGAGAACTCCTCGAGATGGTAGATACGCCATATAACCTAAATCAACCTCTGGATCTAGCTCTGTCGGTTGCTATCTTCAAAGAGATATTAGTCGATCGTGAGATAGATCTAGACATTGATCTAGATTATATGCCGCATATGATAAATTTAGCAGTCTATAACATCAGAATTAGAGTATCATGATGATGGAAGCACTAACCCCGACGATACTAGCCGCTTGTAACAAGAAATTACCTTCTCTGGAGATCGAAATCGATGCATCCCGAGAGAAAAGCAAGAACTCGTCAAGAAAACGTGAAACAAAAAGGTTGGCGATGCGCCGAAGATGTATTGATGTGTGTTGTTATGTTTACAAGGTCTCGGGTCATATTTATACCCTAATATACAATGAGTCCATAACGGACATGATTCCTATTATAGATTGAATCTCTAAAGGAAACTATACAAAATATCCTAACTTAAAAGATACAATTGCTGTTGTAGGACTTTATTCGTAGATGGCAATGTCTTTAACGCACTTCGGAAACCGAATCCAATACTTCATAGTTAAGTTTTTCTCCCGGGATTGGCTCCACTTCTGTCTCCAACCGGAATTGGCTATCGGCTATCCTAGTCTGACTCGGACTCAGCTGATTGGCTCCGTAGCCGATTTGGACTCAGCCGATACAATCTCTGTTTCCGCAGATCGCACGTTCCTCCAATTCCGCTTCAATCTCTGCTCCAAACTCGGGGATTTGGTTACCAAATTTGGTCGTCAACACATGCCCCCCAAGTCTGCGATATGATAATGTTGCGGATTTGACGCAATTTCAAACTCAGCGCAGCCCTATATCGAGTCTGCCTCGGCCATCACGAAAAACTCTTTAAATAACACTCATTCCGTACCGAGCAAATTCATGTTGTTACTCTGCGCTCCATCCAATCCCTAGCCAAAAACCCCTTCAGTTTTCCTTGGCGATTTCCTCGAAGCCAAAAAGGCACATCCACCAGCGATCCTCTCCACGGCGGCATTCTCCCTCAGCAATGGCATCTTCCAGCGCTCCTTCCGGCACACCCCCATCAGAGTACTCCGAGGTAAATTCCATCGGCTGCAATCCCTTTCCTACGCAACTTAGTTATTTTCCCTCTCGTAATTTTGTTCTTCTTCATATTTCAACCGTAGCATCTCTCCCACCAAGTTGCGATCCCAAACCTCCTTCACCCCAATCAATATCCGTTAGGGCAAATCGGCAATTTGGATCCTCTCGAGTTCATTAATGCCGAAACCAATCAGATCTCCTTTAGATTTTCTAGCCCTAACTTGGCATACTGGTATGGAGCTTATAAGTCGTCGCCTTCAACCGACAAAACATGGCCGGCTTGGTCCCTTAGGATGCCGGCTGGGAAACAAGCTCATTGGAATGAACTAGGGATATCACAGTGTCTATCCTTAACTATAGCCGACATGCCCAAGGATGAACCCCTTTTATCGGCTGCTAGTTATTTCTGGTCGGATACCCTTAATGCTTTCCTGTTTAGGCAAGGGCCGATGATGCCAACGCTCCTGGATATCGTAATGATCACAGGGCTTGATATCACCTCAGCAGTCAACCCCCATAATCTCACCACCAAATGCCACCACTCCTTTAAAACGAAAAGCATCGGAGGCTAGAACGGGTTCATAGCCATGAACATGAAGACTAGCCCAATAACTGACAGAGAGCACACAACCTTCCTCCTCATGTTGTTAGAAAAATTTGTTTTCTGCGGGTCGAGCTGTGGTTCGACGAGGAACTGGCAACATGTAGCCGAAGGTTTGGTAAATAAGAAACAGATCCCCTTGGGAAAATATCTCCTCGGATACCTTTACCACATGCTGAGTAGTGCATTTGCTAAGCTTGCCTCCAAACTAGCTGTCAACACCGGAGGTCCCTGGTGGCTATTGCAATTATGGTTAAACCTCCATACCTACAAGGTTGCTCAAAGACCAGACCTCTTCGAAGCCGAGTTCCCTCTAGCCGAACCAAGGATTGTGGATGATGAAGAAGTTACAACATGCCGATGCCTATCATTTGGAGAAGCAGCTTCTTCTGACTTTGGATCCAAGCTTTCGGCCGATCACTTGAAGAACTGGTTCAGCAATTTTTATAATGGCTTCCTAGCCACCTCAAAGATTTGGTTTGCTTATGACAACTTTGAGCGATTTGAGCTCCCCGATGACCTCAGACTGGATGAGATTAACTCCAAAAAATTTGAGAAGTCAAGGGACATCTTTGTATCGGCTATATCCCGTTGCATCCTTCCAGTCGGCATCCACCAAGGGAGAAATGTACAGAGGTCATATGAGTTCTACCACCCCACGAGTGCTACGAGGCAACTGGGTTTGGGTCAGTTGCCGATCAGTCTATTTTTTCTCAGAAAAGATCAAGACCAGGGGAAAAATTGTTTCACATCTCATGATGCATCGGCTACTGGACATCGAAGATCCTCCCCTCAGCACCATAGACAACATCGACTTGGCAGTAGCAAGGATGATCACCTTCAGTCAATGATGGAATGAATGGAAACTGCATTTGTTTCACCAATCGGCTTCAATGTACCTGACCATCGTCGACCTGGACTTGATCCCATCAGTAAGTACCTTCTTCTCCCAACTTTTACTTCATCGGCTAGTATTTAAATGCCTTATGAAATATTTCCTCGCTTTTGCAGACGACTGACTCCTCCCCTCCTCATGCGAGCAACATTAGGGTCGCACTCCATTATGCCTCCGGACTACTGTCGAGTAGTGTAGGACTGACTCCCTCTACGATCGGCTTCTATGCACCAAAAGTATCAACACTGCTACACGGCCAAACACGCGAGCCACTCCGTCGATAGAAGAGGAACAAGCCATCGGCTGCCGCTCCAGCCGTCGAGCAGAAAAAGGCTTCAAAGAAGCAGAATAAGAACCCAGCAGATGACTTGCCTCCCATCGACACAGATGTAGATGCGGACCTTGAGGAAGAAGTCAGGGATGAGGAAATGGAACAAGCCATCGATGCCACTACAGCTGAGATGAGCTCTTCAAACCAATATGCTCGGACCCCGTCGGCTGACGACCAGTCCGTTAAAAAAACACCGAGCCCTCCAAAGTGCGCTCCCCGTCCCGCACCGGTAAGCATCTTGAACTTGAAACTTTTCAGCCTTCCCGTGCCCCAACACATGCTCGCCTCGTATCAAGTGAGCGCACGCAATCGGCTCCAGGTGGCGGCAACCCTGAGGACGTGGCAACCTCAACCCTAGCCGTCTGAGTAAGTTTCTTCTAACTCTGTGAATCGGCTTATTAGCTTCTTATTGACTTCTTACCCTCCCTTTTTTAATTCTGCGGACTGTAGCTGATCTTCTTCCCTTTGATCTTAAAGAATTCATGGACAAAGACGAAGAAGCCAACAAAGCCATGGTCCCATTGGATGAAGACTTGAGGACTACTCTGTTGGATATAGCCTAGTGGCTAGAAAGTTCCCTCGATGCCCTGGTTGCCGATTGCGGATCGATCAGGAATAGATTCGAACAAATCCAAGATCGGCTCCCAGATTAGCTGGCCGATACCGTCGCACCAGCTACTTTCCTCGAGGCCCATCGACAAAAGTTCAAGAGGGCTAAACAATGATTAGTCGATCGTCGGGAGAACAAAGTGTTGGAGGCCACCATTGAAACCAATCGGCATGCGATCATTGCCGAGAAGGCAAAACTTGATGACATGAAGACCGAACCAAATGCCACACTGGGTCGGCTACACAAACGCCGGGAGGAAGTAGCGGCCGAACTGGCTAGACTTGATGCCGAAATTGTGTCGGAAGAACAACATATAGCCGGCCTTCCACAGCGATTGAAGATCAGGGAGCAAAGATCAAAGCTTCGGTAGCATATCTGTCCGACTTAGCGAAGGCTTTGAAGCCCACCCCTGAGAGTGATGCAGCCAATGTCAAGGCGATCGTGGACATAGATCGAATCCACCGCAAGGCTATATCGGCCGTAAATGAATTTCTATCTCACTAAGCCGATTGTAAATCTTGATCTCGTAGCTTCACAATTTTGTAAACACTTTATAGACTCCTGTAATCGGCTGACTTTTCTTAACTGTTCACATTTTGTCCTGTATGTATAACTCTAGATATCAGCTCGCCGTGCCCTTCGTGCTAATCATAATTTTATTGCCGATCAATTAGTCCTTTATGTCTTGAATTTTGATCTCTGACTTTGTGTAATATATGCAACCCTAATTTTCTCAATCTTGTCCTTGGCGTTGATAAAATTATAAGACGAAGCCTTGCATCACCTATCCTCTAGATTCAGCCGATTGGAAAAACTTAGGAGGGAAAAACTTGAGTAAAGATGGCCTAAAGGCGATGTGTGTAACACATCGGCGAGCGTGGATCGGCAAGGACTTAGCCCGAATCATGAGTTGATCCAAACACTTGGGTAATATTTCTTCAAGTATTTGCCATTAAGAGCCCTTCGAAACACTTCTCCATCCAATCCTTCTAGCATATAGGCTCCTTTGGAGACGCATTTGTGGATCTTGAAAGACCCTTCCCAATTAGGTGACCACTTGCCAAATTTGTTGTCTCTTGAGCCAATCGGCAATATCAGTATCCAAACGAGATTGCCTTCTTCAAAAGACTTGGGCACAACCTTCTTGTTGTAATGACGAGCCACTCGTTCCTTGTCCCTGGTCACTTTTCCAATGCACGCATCCTTGACATAACTAGATCCTCGGACTCATCGACCATCAGATTATAATAATCATCGGCCATTAATTTGTCTTGTAACTGAATTCTTCAAGAGCCGATGATGTTTTCCCATGGAAAAACCGCTTCATGTCCGTAGACCAGCTTGTATGGAGGCACTTGGATCGATCCGTGGCAGGTCATCCGATAAGCCCACAATGACTCGGCTAATCAGCTATGCCATTGTTTTGGGTAGTCAGTGATCTTCCTTTTTATTAACTTGATCAAACTTTTATTCGACACTTCAGCCTGTCCATTAGCTTGGCCATAATATGGTGATGAATTCAGCAATTTAATCCCCATGTCATCGGCAAATTTGACAAACTCGTCGGAGACAAAGATAGATCCCTGATCTGTAGTGATAGTCCAAGGGACGCCAAATATGTATATGATATGCTCCTTAACAAACTCGATCGCATCCCCGGAGTCAACCTTTTTCAAGGGAATTGCTTCCACCCACTTAGTAAAATAATCGGTCGTAACCAATATAAACTTGTGTCCTTTGCTCGAGGGTGGATTTATCTGGCCGATCATATCGATTCCCCAACCTCTGATTGGCCAAGGCTTGATGATAGGGTTCATAGCTGATGCTGGTGCTCTCTGGATGGCTCCAAATTTCTGGCAATCTTGACAGCCCTTGTAATACTTGAAATAGTCTTCCAGCATAGTCGACCAAAAATATCATGCTCTCCGAAGTAACCACTTCATCTTGTGAGCCGATTGATGCGTGCCACAAATCCCTTCATGTACCTCTCCTATGGCAACCTTTGCTTGATCGACATCCAGGCACTTAAGTAGCACGCCATCAACCGTCCGATAATTAAATCCTCGTCGAGCAAGACGTATCGTAAAGCCTTGTAGCGCAATCTCCTTGAAGCCGACTGGGAAGGGTTCTGTAAATGATTGTAGACATCAAACCTCTAGTCGTCGGCTAAGATGGTGGCAATCTCCACTATGACATCTCTTATCATCGGCTTGTAGCCCGATGTCCCTTAAGCCAAATCATTTGCTTCTGAATTCTGCTCTCTAAGGATGTGTTTTAAGGTCACTAGCCAAAAGCTATCCATCAAATCCTAGAATTTCTAATAATAGACCATTAGTGCGTCATTTTTTCATTCATACTCTCCTGATAATTGGCTGATGACCAACAGTGACTCACCCATTATCTCCCTGGCTTCAACTTCCTTGAGTAGTTGTAATCCTTTGAGAACGGCTTCATATTCGGCTTGGTTGTTTGTTGCGTGAGGCATAATGGAAAAAAGCAAACTCGAAGCTTGCCCCCTGGGAGAGATTATCACCAAGCCGATGCCGCATCCGTTGGTGCAGACCTAGCCATCAAAAGTCAAAGTCCAAGACATGATATGAATGGAGCCGATTGAATTATCTCTGTGTTCCACTATGAAATCGGCTATAGCTTGTCCTTTTACTGCCTTGGATGCTTATACCTTAGATCAAACTACGTTAAAGCAAATATCCATTTCCCAACTCGCCCTTTCAGGATAGGAGCCGATAGCATGTATTTTACTAAATCGGCCTTGCATACTATGGTGCACTCATTGGATAAGAGGTAATGCCTTAACTTCGTGCATGAAAAGTACAGACACAAACATAATTTCTCCACGGGATAGTACCTTGTCTCCGCATCCAGAAGCCTTTGACTAAGATAGAAAATTGCCTTCTCTTTCCCTTGGATCTCCTGATCAGAACTGAGTCGATAGACTTCTCGTCGGCTGACAAGTATAATTTGAATGGCACCCCCTTTTGTGGAGGAATCAATACTGGTGGGGAGCTCAGATAATTCACGATATTGTCCAAAGCCTTCTGCTACTCTGCCCCCGAAGTGAATGCTTGATCGGCTTTCAGCCGAAGCAGAGGTGTGAATGGCTCCATCTCTCTTACAGATTGGCTATAAAGCGCCTGATGAAGTTGATTTTGCCAATCAAACACTGCAATTCCTTATTGTCCTTCGCAGGTTGAATGGTGCATTGATGCTCCTCTGGGTGACCTTGATTCCCCTCTCATGAACAAGAAATCCCAAGAACTGGCCAGCCGACACGCCAAACGCGCACTTCGTAGGGTTCATCTTCAGGCCATATTTCCTTGTTCTCTCCAAAACCTTCCTTAAATTGGCTATCTGGTTTTTCACCTCCTTGGATTTGACAACGACATTATCAATATAGATCTCCACTAGGAAGTCAATCAAGTCGTGAAACATGTAATTCATGGCCCTCTGATACATAGCTCCAGCATTCTTCAAGCCGAACGTCATGATGACCCAGTCGTACAAGTCAATTGCTCCTGGGCACCTGAAAGCTGTCTTGTGAATGTCTTCCTCGGCCATAAAGATATGGTTATAACCAGCATTGCCATCCATAAAACTTATGATTTTGTGGCCAGAGGCGCATCCACTAGCAAATCAACTATAGGCATGTGGTACTCGTCTTTAGGGGTAGCCTTGTTCAAATCTCTGAAGTCGATGCATAGACGAAGCTTTCCATTCTTCTTTACCACTGGAACTATGTTTGAAACCTATTCAGCGTATTGGCAGGGCCGAATAAAGCCAGCATCATATAGCCGAGTGATTTCGGCCTTAATCGCGTCGTACATATCGGCTTTAAACCTCCTAGGAGGCTGTTTGTACTATTGATATCCAGCCTTAATAGGGAGCCGATCTTCAACAATAGATCGGCTAAGTCCAGTCATCTCAAAATACTTCCAAGCAAAGCAGTCTTTATATTCCTTTAATAAATCGATAAGCTTGGTCCTAAAATGAGGAGACAAATTCTTGCTAATGTATGTCGGCCTAGGCATATCCCCTGGTCCTATATCGACTTCGTATAGCTCATCGGCCGACATAAAACCTTGCCCGAGTTTGCCGTCGATGTCGTCCACAGTGTCCTTGTTGTAGACGCTCGAGCCCACCACGACGCCCTCAAAGTAATAGTTGAGGCTCTTCATCTCCAATTGGCTACATGTCAGAATCAGACACCTTGAGAAAATCGGCTTACCAAACTTTGCTGGACAGGCAATCAATTCCGTCGACTTGCCATAAAGTTAAGTCAGCGTTAGCGACGTTGACTGACCTGTCGGCTGACATGATTTCTATTTTATCGCCTTGCCATTGGATTAAGCTTTGATGCATTGTGGAAGGGATGCAGCAGTTGGCGTGGATCCAATCCCTTCCGAGCAGTAGGCTATATGATCCCTTTCCATCGATGACAAAAAACGTTGTGGGCATGGTTTTGCTGCTGACAATCAGCTCAATGTTTAAAACTCTCTTGGCCTCTGATGGGTTGCTGCCGAAGTCCTTGAGTACCATATTGGTCTTGATCAAGTCATCGGCTCCCTTGCCCAGCTTTCTGAAGGTTGCATAGGGCATGAGATTGACAACGACCCCTCCATCGACTAGCATCTTTGACATCGGCTTTCCGTTGATGAATCCTTTGACATACAGGGGCTTCAAGTGCTGATTTTCTATCCCCTCGGGTTTCTCAAAGATGGCCTGCTCTGGGGACAGTACTAGCATGGCCAAGGTGTCTTCAATGGTTTCTGCATCGGCCTCGACAGCCTCAAATTCGGCTAGCAATATGAACACCATATTGACCGATGCAGAGGCTACTCCTTTGCCCTTTGCCGCCCTTTTGGCCTTGTCGGCTGGGCTTTCGTTGGCTGGGGCTGCCTGTTTCTTGACACGCCGCTGCTCCCTGCCCTGTCGATGTTGTTGACGTTGAATCATTTGCTAGACTTCTTCCTCCTGTCCTTCTCTTTTCAGCCTCTGAATTTTCCTTTTCTATGTTTTGGTGAACAGGTCTGAAGGACACCATTGGGGGTTGGCCGATTGTTCTCCTTCAGCCTCCTCTTCATCCTCTTCTTGGAAAAAGTCCTGGTGGAGTGGGCCGAGCCGATCATGGAGAGAAAGTTTCCACTGGTTGAGTTGAACGGCTCGAGGGACGAATCAGCTAGAACTCTCTATTGGTGGATCTCTGTATTCGTCCTCCCTGTACTCGCTGCAGGTCGGGCAGTTCTCAAGGGTAGGCAGCATCATTCCTGATTCCTAACAGAATCGAAAGAACTCGCAGTGCCAGTGTGGATCACAGCCGTCATGACGGCGAAAGTATGTCATCCCTAGCCGATCCGGCGTCCTCTGATACGGCTTGATGCGTCGGTACTCTTCTTCTTCTTGAACCCTGAGCTGGAACCGCAGTCGGCTGTCTGCCTGTCTGGGGCGTCAATCGGCCGATCGGTCGCTGGAGTAAACCATGTTGATTGACGCGGTGTTGATCGCAGTCGGCTCTTGCTGATCTTAGTCAGCCTCGGTTGTTTGTTGGGATTTGGCTAAGCCCTACGCCATTCTGTTCTATCGATCAGCTCGCCTAGGGCCGGCTTGGACCATGTTGACAGGGAAGGGATTGCCGTCGACCTTCATCAGCTTAGCCGATTCTTCGGACTTAATCTTCCCTGCCTCGATAGCCGACTGTATCTGTTGGCGGGAGACCTTGCAATCGTTGGTGCTGTGGGAGGTGGTATTGTGCCACTTGCAGTATCTCTTCTTTTGAGCTCCTCGGCCAATGGGATGACTGTTAGTGATATGCCCTAGAGGCAACATGGAGATGTTGAATATCATGGTCAATGTTTATGTACAAAAGAATAAAGTGTTATTCAGTTCCATGAAATAGACAACTTATATTGATCAATAAGTATGTGACTTATTTATGAGACTCTTCATGTATGAATATATTTCTAAAACAATCCCTCATCATATGTTATATTGTTGGAACAAATATGATTCTAAGATTGACATGTTTATTGATTGATGAACATGTCTCATAGATCTTGGTATGGAGATACCAAATCAATATACATGGACATGTGTTAGAGAACACATTGTTGGATAGATCCACCATGAGACACTACAGGAATTAATGTGCCATTAGTTGATCTCAAGTAGTGTTGGTACAAAGTCCTTAGACCTGAGATCATCATGGATTCCAACATGTGTATTAGCCTACTTTGGGACTACCAAAAGCTATTCCGTAACTGGGTAGTTACACAAGTATTCTTCGGGTTTGCTATGAAACATGTAGTGGGATGTGACTGATCAAGATGGAATTTGCCCCTCCTTTGGAGAGATATCTCTGGGCCCCTCGAGGTAATGGATTATGGAAGTGCATGGTCATGCCGAGTTGATTGAAGAGTCAATCAACAGACAGATAAAACAATACGGTTCGAGTGAATGGTTAAGCTATTGAAGGGATGGCACACATCTTGCCTATAGCTTAATTGGTATTGTGAGACAAAGGGATTTGTGTACACATTACAGGTTCAGAGCCGATATTATATAATTGTATACTATGATGTCAATATGTGCTGCTAGGCGCCGCTGTTGACAAATCGGCTGATTTGGACTTGAGCCGAAACCGAGTATACCTGAACCTACAAGGTCGCATGCTTAAGGGGATAAGAACAAGCATTCGAGTTGGACTCGGATACGGCTCGATCGGATACGGATCCGATCGGATAGAGTCCTATGGGCTTACGACGTATGGGTGGCCAACTCCATGAATTAGGATAGGATCCGATTCGAAATAGAGTTCCGATCGGCCTCTAGACCCAGTCAGACAACTCTATATAAAGGGCGAGGGGTGGAGAGTTGCGGTATTGATTTGCATTGGATTTCATTGAATCGCATTGAACCGAACGCAAGAGAAGTCGGCGAGTTCAAGATCTCCATGAAAACCCTCCCCACTTCCGAGCCAAACTCTAGCCTTGCATCTTGTGCTAGCACACGGGTGTTAGGCGTTCTGTTCCCGGACGTGTGGATACCGGTAGAGGCACTGCTACGTTGCGGTGCTATTCGTTGGCTGCGGTCAAGGGCATCGGAGCGAGGCTGCTGCGAGACCGAATCGGTAAATCGGTTGTGGCGATCGGCCGTGGAATCGGTGCATCGGCCGTGGGGATCGGCCTGTTGACTCGGGAATCGGCGTCAATGAATAGGCGATCGCGAATCGGCCGTGATTGGCCAGACTGTTCTGGATCGGATAGCTCCGATTGGCTATATCCGCTGTACTCTACTCCAATCAGTAATGATCTATTGACCCTTACTTGCAAGTATTCCCGGTTTGCGCGGTAGAAAATTTTTGTTTTTAGCTATCGTAGCCTCCGCGTAACCCTTCAATGTCATGGTTGGTCGGAAGCTATATTTGTTTCTCCCTCAGCAGTAGATCAAAGATCCTATCGGTTTGGTTATGTCAAAATCGTATTTTTCCTCCTTAGCCGATTTCTTCAGCCACTGGCAAGTTATGACCTTTTTGTTCTTAGTCCATTCGGCTGGTGCAACTTTTGCGATGCTGTCGCTTGAATCGGAATCAATTGCATAGGCGATGTGGGTGACTTTCTTGAAGGCCTTCTTTGATTCTTGAAACCTTTGTTCATGGGCCATCACCTTCTGAGCCAAATGGTTTAAGCTCTCGAAATCTTGAGCCGAAAACCTCTCACGGATCGGGGCCAAAAGGCCATGAAAGGCTAGACTTGTTGCTCAAGGCTTTACTCAGGTGGAGTGTTTGGATTTTGATGAAACTTTTGCTCCTGTTGCTAGGATTGAAGCAATTAGACTTTTGCTAGCTTTTGCTGCTTCCAAAGGTTTTAAATTGTACCAAATGTATGTTAAAAGTGCTTTTCTTAATGGTTTTATACAGGAGGAAGTTTATGTTAAACAACCACCGGGTTTTGAAAATCCTGATTTTCCCAACCATGTTTTTAAATTGTCAAAAGCTTTATATGGTTTGAAACAAGCACCTAGAGCATGGTATGATAGACTTAAGAACTTTTTGCTTGAAAAAAGCTTTCAAATGGGAAAAATTGACAAAACGCTTTTTGTTCTTAAGCATGGTGAAAATCAACTTTTCGTTCAGATTTATGTTGATGATATCATTTTTAGTTGTTCAACTCACTATTTGGTTGTAGAATTTGCCGAGACTATGCACAGGGAATTTGAAATGAACATGATGGGTGAATTGTCATACTTTTTGGGATTGCAAATTGAGCAAACACCTCAAGGTACGTTTATCCATCAAACAAAGTACACCAAAGATCTTTTGCGCAGGTTTAAGATGGAGAGCTGCAAGCCAATCTCTACACCCATTGGATCTACTGCTATTCTTGATCCCGATGAAGATGGTGAAGCTGTGGATCAAAAGGAGTATAGAAGCATGATTGGATCTTTGTTGTATCTAACTGCTTCTAGACCAGACATACAGTTTGCTGTGTGTTTGTGTGCACGCTTTCAAGCTTCTCCTCGTGCTTCACATCGTCAAGCGGTCAAGCGCATTATGAGGTATTTGAGTCATACACTTGAGTTTGGAATTTGGTATTCTACTTCATCTTCTATTTGCTTAAGTGGATATTCCGATGCTGATTTTGCAGGTTGTAGAATTGATAGAAAAAGTACTAGTGGAACATGTCATTTTCTTGGAACTTCATTGATTGCATGGTCTTCTAGGAAACAATCTAGTGTAGCTCAATCCACTACTGAATCTGAATATGCTGCTGCTGCTAGTTGTTGTTCACCGATTCTTTGGCTTATTTCTACCTTGAAAGATTATGGTCTTGCTTTTGAAAAAGTGCCTCTTTATTGTGATAATACAAGTGTCATAAACATTGCTAAGAATCATGTTCAACACTCACGCACTAAACACAATTATATTCACTTTCACTTCTTACGGGATCATGTTTAGAAGAAGGATGTTGAATTGAAATTTTTGGACACAAAATTGCAACTTGCTGATATTTTCACAAAACCATTGGATTCTTCTCGCTTTGCTTTTCTTCGAGGGGAATTGGGAATCATTCATCCCTTTGGCATGTTTTGAGGGGGAGTTTTTGTGCTCTTTGTTTTATCAAGCTACATGATTAAACTACACTGAAAAGAGAGCTTTATCCATACATATTGTTGTTCATGTGCATGCTAGCAATATTATGAAGGTTTATTTGTCACTAGCATAGCTTATATGTATTCTAGTATTTTTATGTGATCTAGATTTTATATTTAAGTGAAATAATGCGTGACACTTTAAAATCATACTTGAATTAAATAAATATGCAATGTTGATACTAATGCTTGTGTTGGATCATAAATGCTTATATATATATATTATGTTGAATTATTATTCCTCAAATAACTTTAAAATTGCTCATTGTGTAAAGAGAATAAAATATTATCTATGAGAGAAAAAATGAATACCGAATCCTTGGAAACTGTCTTGACGACAAGGATGTATTCGAAGTGAGCAAAAATAATGGGTACTGAATCCTTGGAAACAGTCTTGACGACAAGGAAGTACCCGGAATAATTGAGAGAAAAAATATGAGCAAATATGGCTCAAATCAATATTGAAAAATTTTCTCTTGAATTATATGTGCAAAAAGGTAAATTTGAGAAATAATAAAGATTGCAATAGGTATATATATTTGGGTTTATTTTCAACCTATGTTCTTGTAAAGATGTTGCATTATAAATTGTTTGAATTCATGAATTTTTATTGCATTGTTGATCTTACTAATAAAATATTTGATTCATGATTATACTCTAGTGCATATTTGCTATATAATTGATAAGTTCATCTTCTTATTATTGCAACACATGACATGACTTGCTTTATGTATGATGCTAAGCTCTTGAACATTCATAACCATAATTCTTATGCTTGAGGAAAACATTGTCAAAAGGGGGAGAACAATATCACTGTTAGTGATATGCCCTAGAGGCAACCTGGAGATGTTGGATATCACGTCAATGTTTATGTATTTATGAATAAAGTGTTATTCAGTTCCATGAAATAGACATCTTGTATTGATCAATAAGTACGTGACTTATTTATGAGACTCGATATGTATGAATCTATTTCTAAATGATCCCTGATCATATATCATATTATTGGAACAAATATGATTCTAAGATCAGCATGTTTATTGATTGATGATCATGTCTCATAGATCATGGGTATGGAGATACCAAATCAATAAACATGGACATATGTGTTAAAGAACACATTGTTGGATAGACCCACCATGAGACAATACAGGAATCAATGTGCCATTAGTTGGTCTCAGGTAGTGTTGGTACAAAGTCCTTAGACCTGAGACCACCATGGATTCCAACATGTGTAGTAGCCTACTTTGGGACTACCAAATGCTATTCCATAACTGGGTAGTTATAAAGGTAGTTTTTGGGTTTTCTATGAAACATGGAGTGGGATGTGAGTGATCAAGATGGAATTTGCCCCTCCTTTGGAGAGATATCTCTGGGCCCCTCGAGGTAATGGATTATGGAAATGCATGGCCATGCTAAGTTGATTGAGAAGTCAATCAACAGACAGATAATCCAATACAGTTCGAGTGAATGGTTAAGCTATTGAAGGGATGGCACACATCTTGCCTATAGCTTAACTGGTATCGTGAGGCAAAGGGATTTGTGTACACATTACAGGTTCAGAGCCGATATTATTCTTGTATACTATGGTGTCAATATGTGCTTCTAGGCGCCGCTGTTGATGGGTCGGCTGAGTTGGACATGAGCCGACGATCGACTAAGTTAGACTATAGCCAAAACCGAGTATACCTGAACATACAGGGTCGCACGCTTATGGGGCTAGAATAGATATTCGAGTTGGACTCGTATACGGCTCGATCGGATAGGGATCCGATCAGATAGAGTCCTATGGTCTTACGACGTATGGGCGGCCGACTCTATGAGCTTCGGATAGGATCCGATTTGAAATAGAGTCCTGATCAGCCACTAGTCCCAGTCGGCCAACTCTATATAAAGGGGCGAGGGGTGGAGAGTTGCGACACATCAGTTGGATCACTTTAAACCAAATCCGCAACAGAAGTCGCCGAGATCAAACTCCACGGAAACCCTTCCCACTTCCGAGCCAAACCCTAGCCTTGCATCGTGTGCTAGCACACGGGTGTTCGGCGTTCTGTCCCCGGACGTGTGGATACCGGTAGAGGCACTGCTACGTTGCGCGCTGTTGATCGGCTACGGATCGGCTGTGGTGGAATCAGCTGCGGTCAAGCCCATCGGAGCGAGGCGCGAGAACGCGGTCAGACGACTCAGCGAATCGGCTACATCCGCGAATCGGCTGATTGGTGAATCAGCCGTCCCCTGGAATCGGCTACACTGTTTCGGATCGGATAGCCCTGATTGGCTATTTCCACTGCATACTCCAATCGGTAACGATCTATCGGCCCTTACTTGCAAGTGTTCCTAGTTTGCGCGGTTAAAAGTTTTTGTTTTTGGCTAGCGTAGCCTCCGCGTAACCCTTCAGTGGTATCAGAGCTAATCCTACTTAGTTCGGGTTTTAGATTGGATCTGGAACAAGTTTTGTGCACGATTTGATTAGATCAATCGGTTTGACGGGATCTGTTGAGGAGAGTTAATGGTAATTGCGTTCCTTGATAGTGTATCGGAACAGCGTAATGTGATTACGTCGAAGCAATTTCCATATAACTCAGTTTGAGTTGGGTTCGAGACAGCGTTCCTTGATAGTGTATCGGAACGGTATGATGTGATTATACCGAAGCTATCTCGTAGTCCGATTTTATTTGCTGCCTCGCGCCTACGCAAACCATCTCCCTTGATAGTGTATCGGGACGGCATAATGTGATTATGCTGATATGGTTTCCATAAGCGATTTCATAGATTGGATCTATGAATTTCGTGTGGTGTTCCGGGACCGCCGTGTGCATACCCCGTTATAGGTCGTCTCGGTGCCGTATCTCTGCGATAGGTAGAAAACGTTTCTACGCCTAACTTGTTTTTGCAGAGAATGCTTTCAGATGGTATGACCCTATTGTATGTATGAGATGCATGTGATGCATGTAATATTCTTTCATATGTGCAATCCCCGTAATATTCTTTCATACGTGCAATGCTTGTAATATTCTTTCACGACCTACGAGTCGATGTAATCTTCAATTAGAGCTTCTATAGTAGTAGCTTAGTTTGAAGATATCAAGCATTCGGCACTCGGAAGAACAGTGATAAAGATGAAGATCCTCTACACCGGCATGGAGATGGAGATCACCATGTGAAGGGGGCCATACTATTTCATGCTATTCTACCTGCTTTCATATATGTGATATGTTTGTTTGATAGGATAGCATCCCTCGCAAAATTAAGTAGTAATGATGCCCTTCCAAATGTTGCACCCGTCACCGTTATGCTCGTCAATGGTGGGTCTGCCAAAGCAGAGTGCCATTCTCTATCATAACACGAGGGGGTATATGTTGGACATATACAGCAGGAGCATTTGGTTTACCTAACAAGGCTATCAAAACAGTTTTGGGCCTTGGGGCATAGGTTGGCGCCGGGGCATGGAGATGTCACACCAACAACAAGAGTCACATAGAGATGTGATTAGCAAGGTGTTGCTTACCGATGTTACTAATTTTCTAGCAGTGATGCCAAAGCTCACTAGAAAATTAATTAACATGTGGATCTTGACCCAATACGTAACCTAGAGGGAAGGTGGAAAATACGTAATGGGAGTCTAGTGTTAAATTGTTTAACAATAGACATAGCATAAACATTGTGCTAAACTTTGCTTTTTCTATTGTAGAATAAATGGCGGCTAATACTACACCCAGTACCTTTAATTTGTGATCTATTCTCGAAAAGGAAAAATTAAATGGAACAAACTTTATGGATTGGTATCGCAACTTGAGAATTGTTCTCAAGCAAGAGCGTAAGGAGTACGTTCTTGAAGTACCCTATCCTGAGGATTTGCCAAATAATGCCACTGCAACTGCACGGAGAGCTTACGAGAAGCACACTAATGATGCCCTAGACATAAGCTGTCTCATGCTTGCTACAATGTCCCCTGAGCTTCAGAAGCAATATGAGAGCAGCGATGCTCACACTATTATTCGGAGGCTGCGTGGCATGTTTGAGAACCAAGCTCGGGCCGAGAGGTTCAACACCTCGAAGTCCTTGTTTGCGTGCGAGCTTGTTGACGGGAATCCCGTCGTCCGCATGTGATAAAGATGATTGGCTATATTGAGAGTCTGGAAAAACTAGGTTTTCCCCTTAGCCAAGAGTTGGCTACTGATGTGATTCTCCAGTTGCTCCCTCCGAGCTTCGAGCCATTCATATTAAACTATCACATGAACAATATGGATAGAACCTTGGCTGAATTGCATGGGATGCTAAAGACAGCTGAGGAGAGTATCCAGATAAACGGTCATCATGTGATGATGATGCGAAGGCTAAGCGCAAACCACTGTCAAGAAACTTTGCACCAAGAGGAAGTTAACTCCCGATGAGATCGCGAGTGCCTCAAATGCAAAGAAGGGCAAGAAGGGGTCGGCATCGATGCCGTTTGCTTCTATTGCAAGGAGGAGCCACTTGGAAGAGGAACTACAAGAAGTACATGGAGGATCTCAAAAGAAGCAAAGTACGACTACGCTTCAGGTATTAATGTTATAGTGTCGAAACTCGGTTTTGGCAATATAATTTCGGGTCGCATGATCCAAGATCGCCAAGCACAATGGGTTAGAAGGAAAAGAAGATTTAGACAGGTTCGAGCCCTCTCGTGAGGTAATACCCTCCCTCCCGTTTCGGTGGATTCGATCCGCCGAGTGTCTTTATTGATCTCGTGATCTAAAGTTGAAAGCTAAAGGCTCACAAAGCATATCATATCCCTCAAGGAACGCCCCTTACCCCCTCTTATATAGTCTTGGGAGGTGGGCATACAGATCGAAAACCCTATCTTACTCTAAGTCGGTTTCCCAATCTTACCAAACCATGACTATAGGCGATTGCCTTATCTCTAGCAATCGTAACACCAATATGTTTGGCAGGGCGCAATCTATCCCTACCTCCGTCGGATAAGCTTGCCATGTAGATACCCGATTACCATAATCTCCACAGTAGCCCCGAGTCCTTTTCGTCGACGAGACAACTCAGCTTCAAACTAAAACGGACATGACCAAAAATCTCTTTGGCCGAGTGCTTCGGCGCCGAGTGATTCCATCATCTCTGCCTGAATCTTCCAGTGGCTCCAAAGGCGTGAAGGGCTGGAAAATATCTAAAAATTCTCGAAAATAAATATCTAGGTGCATCTCATGATGCACCTAATTAGTGTAGCCCCGACTATGTGGTTAGTCAAAAACAGACTAAGCATATAGTCAAGAACTATAAAAAATCATTCTTATATGAATACTTAGCTCATGCTAAAGCAATCATATAAATCTCATTACCCGGCAAGTTCATACTCATCCGAGTGAATTTGTCCGAGTCATCTCAGAACAAATAATTCAGCCAACCCTCATGGGTAGAAAAGCACTCGGCAAGCTCATTCTTATCCGAGTGGGTCTGCCCGAGTCATCTTCGGAACAAATATTTTAATCGTCCCTTATGGGAAAACGAGTCTTTCAATCGTATGAAAAATATGACCAAGTTATTAAATAGCTTTTGCCATAATACTGGTCTTTAATCTATAAAGATCTTCACCAAGGTGGAAAAATAGCATTGCCATAATCACTTAGTCAAATGCTAAAAAACCAAACAACCCTTGTCATCAAGGCAGCTATAAAAAGCTTAGCTGTTGGTCACCTCTCAAATTGCATCGTGCGAGCTTCTCATGAAGTCAAGCAAACCGCGGTATGAAAGGATTTCAAAAGGTATAGGGCATTCGGACACGCACGTATTGCCAAACCAAATCTGCTTAAGCTCATCCGCTTAAGTCCCTAAGGACACGTGTCGGGCCACACCTTAACCGGGCCACGATTCTCTCATGGGCTCGGCCCAATCATGAGAAAACCTAGCACAACCCTCAAATCTTTCTATAAAGGCTCGAGGTCGTCCCCGCCTCTTCATCTTCCAGAAAATTCCTCTTTTCACAGCACTGTTCACCAGTTCCCTGCGAAGAACCCTAGACTCGCGCGCACCCAAATCCATCCATCCAGGAGCTCACTTCTTGCCACAAACCAGCTTCTACAGCCAATCTCTCAAGATCCCCTGCTCAAATCTCCATCCTTTCCGACCAGATCCACTTCCCATCCAAACCACACTCATGGTGGAGGAAAAGAGAATCCCCTTTGACCAATGGGCCACATCGGATGTGAGGGAATCTACCCTCAAGGAGATGGTGAAGCACGGCGTGCTTCCCCCCAAGGAGATCGTGGGCTGGCACCCGGCGGCGGGCGAAGACTTCCCAACCCCGAACACCGGTGAGCTCGTTGTATTCACCTCTTTTTTCTATTGCGGGTTCAGTCTTCCCACCTCCGAGTTCTTCCGGGGACTTTTAGATTACTATGGTCTCTAGCTCTACCATCTGAACCCCAACTCCATGCTTCACATCGCTCTTTTCATTCATGTATGTGAAGCATTCCTTGGCATCCTCCCCCACTCCCATCTGTTCCGGCGCATGTTTTATCTTAAACCACATCCGAATAAAGACCACCCATGCGTCGTTGGTGGGGCGGGTTTTCAACTCCGCGGGTCTCTCCGCAAGGAGTATTTCTCTCTTCCCTTGAAATCTTCCAATAAGGGATGGCATGTGGGCTGGTTCTATATTACCAATCTCGAACCCATCCTGCCGGCCTTTGTCGGGCTTCCCCGTACCTAGGCAAGCGGGAGCACTGTTCCGGTGGCTCAAGATTGGGATGAGGCCAACAAGCGCTTGCAAAGATCCCGGCAATGAAGCGAAGGGTCTTCGCGGCGAGCAAATCACTCCGCACTTCATCCGTGCCGACCGGCTCCAATCAAAGAGCGGTCGAAGCCGGCCTTCAAGTACGAAGGCGGGAAGGACCCCAATCGGGAAGATCAAGTTCCACTCATTACGAGATCCCGAAGATCCGGATGTACAAGATCTTCTCGACGGAATTGCAGTCGAGCGCGCCCTCATCTGCCAGTTCTTTCCTTCAGCATCCATCGGTCTCCTCCTCCGGTAAGCCGACTGACTTCTTCGTATTGTTTTGCAACCTTGACGTCATGTATCTTAGTATTGTGCGAACTTCTCTTGCAGGAAAATGCTTCTGTTACTTCAAAACCGTACAAGGTGCCTCATCATGACGTGCCGCATCGCCTTGCCAAGAAGCCGACTGGCGGGATAAAAATCCAAAGCGATCCGGTCAGGAAGCGGGCGGCCCCGAGTGGGGACACCAACAAGCGGGCGGGCAAGAGGAGGCCCGTTATTGACGATTCGGATGACGACATCCCGGCTTCTCCAGTCGAGACGCCCCCTCCAAAGCCATCACCGAAGGCGGCACCAAAGATCCGCCGGTCGTCCAGGTATGCTTCATGACTGAAGTCCGGTCTTTTTGTTGAAAATTCCCTTTGTCTTCACTCTAACTGCATCTGTTGTTGCAGGAGGCCCCAGGACATAGATCCCGCCGGAAGGGCGAGGGGCCTACTCCACCGCCGCCCGGAGGCATCCAAGCCTCGCGGAGCCAAGACCCCGGGGCCCGCTTCCGAGCGAGAGTGCTCCGGGCAAAAAATCTTCGCCTCCCAAGAAGGATGTCCCGAGGAAAGAGCCCCCGACCGCCAGCCGGGACATTCCGACTGGGAGCCGCCGACGCTGGGAGACCACACAGCCGTGGCTCGGTCGGCCCGATTGAGGATCATCGGCAAAAAGCCGAAGAAGGAGGCTAGCCGGCTGTCCCACCCAAGAGCGCAGGAAGCCGGTAAGTCTTGAATCGAGTCTTGTCTTTACTCTTTAGTTTGAACCTTTCATGTCTTCATTCGTTCTTCCTATCTCGCACCACAGTGGAAGAAATCCCCACTTACAATCTTTGAAATCTGGGTTCCTCCGATCAAGATCGAGTGGCGAGACTCGGAAGGCCGAGGCAGGGCATCGTCTTGGACAAGCAAGCCGAAAGCGAAGAAAGGGATGCCCTTGTCAACGCTGAATGAGGCGACTCGGCTACTCAATGTAAGCCCGAGATCTTCTCTTTGTCTTGTATCATAATTTTTCTTGATCGATCAATCCTTGGATTTTGCGTGCGAAGGAGTATTGCCGCTCCATGGCCAAGTCGAGGCGCTGGAGAAGCCGGTCCCGCACTTAAACTCCCGGAGGATATCCAGATGAAGCCGAAGACCACTCGGGAGGAGGCCGCGTCGAGGAGGCAGCCCTAAGGAGGGAGATAGCGAGCTCCGGGAGGAGAACCTTGACCTCCGAGGATCGGTCGGGAGTAAGCTCATCTTTCCGAGTTTCTTTATGATTCTCATGTTGATCCCATCTCGATGACCTTCTTTGCTTGTAGAAAATTCGTCGGAGGTCCACTCGCTTCGATCCAGTGGAGAGCGGTCGCCTTGACAAGGCCGAATTGAGGCCGAGTTTGAAGGTAAGCTTCCTGGAGTAACATTCTTTGTGCCACTTTACTTCCGAGTGCTCTGCGTGATCAGATTGTTTTTGGCAGCTTACAAAGTCAAGACCCGAGCTCAATATGACGTCTTGCTCGAGCGGGTCAAACGGGCCGGAGAGGTCCGGGAGGAGGTCGCCAACGCAGCAACGCCGATGTTGCTGTCCCGGTTTCATCGGGAGTCGGGCCGTTCGCTAGAGCGCGGAAATCTTTGAAAAGCTGCGGAGGGCCCCGACCGTATTTGGCGAATATTACCGAGGCCGCCAACATGGGAGCAGGTCCGGCTCTTGCACGGACCAGTCTCTCTACCCCGAGTGGATATCAACTCGGTGGGAGAGGGCTTCGCGACGGGACCTCGATGAGCAAGCCTTAGACATGCTGAGCGAAGCACAGGAGTCGCGAAGAAGATTTCGTTGATGTAGTGACTAACTTCCGATTTGATTTGTCTTATGAACATTGTCTTGTAAATGTCGTATGATCGTGATGCTCGACACGACTTGTGATATATTTAGTTTATTTATGTTAATGCCTTGATCCGAGTTTTTGTGTGAAATTTCTTAAGTAATTTTCGTCGATCGTCACCAAGCCTAGGCTCGATTAGGTCATCAGAAAACTCTCAGTCCTTAAACACTAAACTCGAATCAAGAAACATTAAACAATGATAAACCAAATCATGCACGAAGTTGATGAGGAGAACTTATGCTTTATTGACATATATGCAATTCGCTAACTCAAGAAGTCATCTTGATTGAGGTTGGCGATCAAGGAAAACATGAAACTTTAGTCAAATTAAGCATAAAATCGTTGAAGATGCTCGATGTTCCAGGAATTCTCAACCATAGATCCGTCTTGACGCTTTAGTCGGTATGCACCGGGCCGAGTCACCTCAGCGATTATGTATGGTCCTTCCCATAAGGGGGATAACTTGTGACGGTCTTTGGTGGTTTGAATCTTGTGTAGAACCAAGTCGCCAACGATGAAAGCTCGTGCTCGAACGTTGCGACCGTGGTATCGTCTCGAGCCCTTGAAGATATTTGGCCGACGGATGAGGGTGTCTCTCGGGCCTCTTCCGTCGGGTGAGGTCGTCCACTCGGTCGGGGTCGTAGCGTTCATCGTTGAAGCTGCGGACTCGGAGGGATTCATACTCCATCTCGTTTGGCAACATGGCTTCTGCGCCGTAGACCAAAAAGAAGGGAGTTTGGTCGGTAGCCCGACTGGGTGTGGTCCGCAGAGACCATAGGACCGAGGGAAGCTCTTGGACCCACTTGCCTGCGTAAGGGTTTAGACGATCGAACACGTGGGCCTTGATGCCTTGAAGGACCATGCCGTTGGCCCGTTCGACTTGTCCATTGCTTTTGGGATGGGCGACTGACGCATAGCAAATCTTGATTCCGAAGTCTTCGCAGAATTCCTTGAAGATGCCTCCCGTGAATTGAGTCCCATTGTCGGTTATGATTCTGTTTGGGACGCCGAAGCGGTGCATGATGTTGAGGAAGAAATCCCGTGCCTTGTCAGCAGTAATTGTGGCGACCGGCTTGGCTTCAATCCACTTGGAGAACTTGTCGATTGCGACGAAAAGGTGTGTAAATCCTCCTGGAGCTTTCTTGAAAGGGCCGACCATGTCCAAGCCCCATGCCGCGAACGGCCAGGATAGTGGGATTGTTTGTAGTTCCTGGGCCGGGACACGGCTCTGTCGGGGCGAAAAATTGGCAGCCTTCATAGGTTCGTACGACTTTGTCCGCGTCGGAGACCGTGGTAAGCCAGAAGAAACCTTGTCTGTAAGCTTTGCCCACCAGAGTGCGTGCTGCCACGTGGCTTCCGCATATGCCCAAGTGGATGTCTTGGAGTAGCTGCCTTCCTTCCTCGGGTGTGATGCATCTCATTAGGATTCCGAAGGGGCTTCTCTTGTATAAGTCGGAGTCAACCATGACATATGCTAGGCAACGACATCGGACACGCTCTGCCTCATCCCGCTCTTCCGGCAGCTCTTGCTGAGTTAAGAATTTGATCAGTGGCGTCCTCCAGTCGGCATCAGTCATGGCGACTTCGTTTGCAGCTTGTTCGTTGGAAGTTGTCTTTGCCGTGATGGTTGGCTCATAGAGGTGCTCGCCAAAAACATCTGTTGGGGCAGCTTCGCGCTTGGACCCTAACTGTGCCAACTCATCGGCTGCTTCGTTGTTGTGTCTCAAGACATGTGAGAGTTCAAGCCCGTCAAACTTGTCTTCAAGTTTGCGGACCTCTTGTCGGTAGGCCTCCATGGTGTCATTGAGACAGGACCAGTCCTTCATCACTTGGTTGACGACCAGCTAGGAGTCGCCTTTCACGATGAGCCGATGTATCCCGAGTGAAACTGCGAGGCGCATTCCATGTAGCAGGGCTTCGTACTCGGCAACGTTGTGTGAGGCGGAGAAGTGGAGGTGAAGGACGTATCTTAGCCTTTCCCCAGTCGGGGAGATCAGCACAACTCCTGCTCCCAAGCCGGTGATCCTCTTGGATCCGTCGAAGTGCATGGTCCAGTGTTGGAGGTCTTCCCGAGGTATGTTCTCTTATTGCTCAGTCCACTCGGCCAGGAAATCCGCCAGGGCAAGTGACTTTATGGACGTCCTCGCCTTAAAAGTCAAGTCCAATGGCATCAGCTCTAGGGCCCACTTAGCGATGCGCCCAGTCGCCTCCCGGTTGTGGATGACATCGCCGAGTGGAAAGGAAGTGACAACGGTGACCGAGTGACCCTGAAAATAGTGTGCCAATTTCCTCGCGGTTATCAGAACACCATAGAGCAATTTTTGTACCTCAGGGTAGCGAATTTTGGCTCCTGCCAACACTTCGCTAACAAAGTAGATCGGCCTCTGAATCTTCTGAGCCCGTCCTTCTTCTTCGCGCTCGACCACGAGGACCGTACTGACCACTTGGTGAGTGGCTGAAACGTACAGCAGCAGAGGTTCCTGGGGCTGAGGCGAGGCCAGGACAGGCAGCGTTGTAAGGAACTATTTGAAATCTTCAAAGGCCTTGTTGGCTTCCGCGGTCGACCGAAAGTCGTCTGTCTTCTTTAACAATCTGAAGAAGGGCATGCCTCGTTCGTCGAGTCGAGAAATGAAACGGCTTAGCGTCGCCATGCAGCCAGTGAGCTTCTGGACGTCCTTCTGGTTACTCGGGGGCTTCATGCTCAAGATGGCGTTGATCTTCTCTGGATTGGCTTCAATGCCGCGATGTGACACCATGAAGCCGAGCAGTTTGCCTGATGGAACGCCGAAAGTGCACTTCTCCGGGTTCAACTTCATTCTGAAGGCCTGGATGTTTGCAAAGGTTTCTTCTAGGTCAGCGATCAGGTCTTCTTTCTGCTTGGTCTTGATGACAACGTCGTCGACATAAGCTTCTACGTTCTTGCCAATCTGCGTCTGGAAGCATCTCTGGATCATGCGTTGGTATGTGGCGCCGGCGTTCTTCAGGCCGAAAGGCATGGTGATGTAGCAGTAGGCCCCAAACGGCGTGATGAACGATGTCTTCAGGCAGTCGGATTCTTTCAAGCTGATCTGGTGATAGCCCGAGTAACAATCCAAGAAGCTCAGGAGTTGGCAGCCGGCTGTTGAGTCTACGACTTGGTCGATGCGAGGCAGCCCGAATGGATCTTTGGGACAGGCTTTGTTGAGGTCGGTATAGTCAATGCACATGCGCCATTGCCCCGTCTTCTTGCGGACCAGGACTGGGTTGGCTAACCAGTCGGGATGAAGGACTTCTTTGATGAAGCCGGCAGCCAAGAGCTTTGCGAGCTCTTCCTTGATAGCGTCTTTTCGGTCCTGCGCGAATCTGCGTAATCGTTGTTTTATCGGTTTGGCGTCATCTTTGACGTGCAAAGAGTGCTCGATCACCTCCCTAGGAATTCCAGGCATATCAGATGGTTTCCAAGCAAAAACATCTTTATTATTTTGGAGGAAGGTGACGAGCGCGCTTTCCTATTTGGGATCTAGTTCAGCGCCGATTACGGCAGTTTTGAGGGATCCGATGGATCAAGGGAGATCTTCTTGGTCTTGGCGTCGCCGGATCCTGATTTGGCTATCTTCTTCGCGGGGACTTCGCCCTCTGCCGAAGTCGATGCAGCCAATCGGACTTCTTGCTGGCCGCGCAATCTCTCGCGAGATTGGGCCATGTCGCAGCTCTCCTTATCGCAGGTGAAGGCTTGCTTCACATCGCTGCGAAGAGTGATGACGCCGTTGGGACCCGGCATCTTCATGCAGAGGTAGGTGTAATGTGGGATCGCCATAAATTTGGCAAGCGCAGGCCTTCCGATGATGGCATGGTATGCTGTTTCAAAGTCGGCCACCTCAAAAGTGACGTTCTCCGTTCGGAAGTTCTCTCGAGCCCCGAAGGTGAAAGGGAGGGAGATGTGCCCGAGTGGTGTAGATGATAGCCCCGGGATGACTCCGTGGAAGGGGGCTGAGCTTGCCTTCAATTCGGCCCTCGGGATCTGCATCTCATCCATGGTCTTGGCGAACAGGATGTTGAGGGCGCTGCCCCCATCGATGAGGACGCGCTTGAGCTTGATGTTGCGGACCACGGGATCCAGGACGAGTGGATAGCGCCCCGGGTGAACCACTCGGTCAGGGTGATCCAAGCGGTCAAAAGCAATGGCCATTTCCGACCATCGCAGGTACTGAGGGACTTCGGGTTGAGCCGCGTTGACCTCTCGGTCGGTTAGCTTCTATTTCCTCTTGGATTCATAGGCTAGCGGCCCTCCGAAGATGTGATTGAGCTCCCCACAGGGTCTTGTAAAGGTTCGGCATTCTCAGCCGCGTTGTTTTTCTTGGCGCCCGATGGACCCGCCTCATCGGTCGGCTTCTTGTTGAGCTGCGCGCGCACGCTCGGCGAACTATTTGTAGATGAAGCAGTCCTTAGTCGCGTGCTTATGATTGGGATGATGGGTGCATTGGGCGTTCATGATGGCATCGTAGGCGGCGACTGGGGCGGCGTTGAGTGTTGGAGGTTGCAGCCACTAGATCCTCGATCGGCGCTTGCGGTCTTTTTGGCCCTGGTTGTTGCTGTTGCCGTTATCCTTCTTAGGATTCCGGCTTCCTCCCGCCTGCTTGTCTTCCCTCCTGTCGGGCCGGTCTTGACGGGCAGCCTTGATGGCATCGTTGGATTTGGCGTAGGAGTTCGCCGTCTCGAACATTTGTTTCACCGTCTTCGGTGGCTTGCGCCCGAACTTCCCGATTAACAGCTCATCACGGACTCTCTTCTGGAAGGCGGCGATGATGATGTCATCGGTGATGTTGGGGATCTTGTTGCGCTTCTCGGAGAAACAACGGATGTAATCCTTCAGAGGCTCGTCCGGCTTCTGGACGACGTTGTATAGATCGAAGGCCGGGCCTCTCGAAGGTACCCTGGAAGTTGGCGATGAAGTGGTCCCTTAGCTCGCTTCACGAGCCGATTGAGCCTCTTCGCAGGCTCGTGAGCCAGTTCCTGGCTGAGTTAGCGAGGGCCACTGGAAGATAATGTTAGTGATATGCCCTAGAGGCAACATGGAGATGTTGGATATCACGTCAATGTTTATGTATAAATGAATAAAGTGTTATTCAGTTCCATGAAATAGACATCTTGTATTGATCAATAAGTACGTGACTTATTTATGAGACTCGATATGTATGAATCTATTTCTAAACGATCCGATCATATGTCATATTGTTGGAACAAATATGATTCTAAGATCGGCATGTTTATTGATTGATGATCATGTCTCATAGATCATGGGTATGGAGATACCAAATCAATAAACATGGACATATGTGTTAGAGAACACATTGTTGGATAGACCCACCATGAGACACTACAGAATTAATGTGCCATTAGTTGGTCTCGTGTAGTGTTGGTACAAAGTCGTTAGACCTGAGATCACCATGGATTCCAACATGTGTAGTAGCCTACTTTGGGACTACCAAACGCTATTCCGTAACTGGATAGTTATAAAGGTAGTTTTCGGGTTTGCTATGAAACATGGAGTGGGATGTGAGTGATCAAGATGGAATTTGCCCCTCCTTTGGAGAGATATCTCGGGCCCTCGAGGTAATGGATTATGGAAATGCATGGCCATGCTAAGTTGATTGAGGAGTCAATCACGGACAGATAATCCAATACGGTTCGAGTGAATGGTTAAGCTATTGAAGGGATGGCACACATCTTGCCTATAGCTTAACCGGTATCGTGAGGCAAAGGGATTTGTGTACACATTACAGGTTCGAGCCGATATTATATTCTTGTATACTATGGTGTCAATATGTGCTGCTAGGCGCCGCTATTGACAGGTCGGCTGAGTTGGACTCGAGCCGACGATCGGCTAAGTTAGACTATAGCCGAAACCGAGTATACCTGAACCTACAGGGTCGCACGCTTAAGGGGATAGAATAGATATTCGAGTTGGACTCGGATACGGCTCGATCGGATAGGGATCCGATCGGATAGAGTCCTATGGGCTTACGACGTATGGGCGGCCAACTCTATGAGATACGGATGAGATCCGACTCAAAATAGAGTCCTAATCGACCACTAGTCCCGTCGGCCAACTCTATATAAAGGAGGGAGGGGTGGAGAGCTGAATAGACATCAATTGCATCGCGTGCAACGAAGTCGCCGAGATAAATCTCCACGGAAACCCTCCCCACTTTCGAGCCAAACCCTAGCCTTGCATCGCGTGCTAGCACACGGGTGTACGGCGTTGTCCCCGGACGTGTGGATACCGGTAGAGGCGCCTGCTACGTTGCGCGCGTTGATCGGCCGCGGTCGGCGCATCGGAGCGAGGCGTGAGAACGCGGCGGACGACTCGAATCGGCGATTGGCGAATCGTGTCTCCGGAATCGGCTACACTGTTCCGGATCGGATTGCCCCGATTGGTTATTCCGCTGCACTCTACTCCAATCGGTAACGATCTATCGGCCCTTACTTGCAAGTGTTCCTGGTTTGCGCGGTAAAAGTTTTTGTTTTTGGCTAGCGTAGCCTCCGCGTAACCCTTCGGTGGTATCGAGCTAATCTTGCTTAGTTCGGGTTTTAGATTGGATCTGGAACAAGTTTTGCGCACGGGTTGATTAGATCAATCGGTTTTAGGGATCTGTTGAGGAGAGTAGATGGTAATTGCATTCCTTGATAGTGTATCGGAACGACGTAATGTGATTACGTCGAAGCAATTTCCAAATAACTCGGTTTGAGTTGGGTTCGAGATAGCGTTCCTTGATAGTGTATCGGAACGGTATAATGTGATTATACCGAAGCTATCTCGTAGTCCGACTTTGCTGCTGCCTCGTGCCTACGCAAACCATCTCCCTTGATAGTGTATCGGGACGGCATAATATGATTATGCCGATATGGTTTCCATAAGCGATTTCATAGATTGGATCTATGAATTTCGTGTGGTGTTCGGGCGCTGCCCGGAAGCCCGCGAGGGACCGCCGTGTGCGTATCCCCTTATAGGTCGTCTCGATGCCGTATCTCTGCGATAGGTAGAAAACGTTTCTACGCCTAACTTGTTTTTACAGAGAATGCTTTGAGATGGTATGGCCCTATTGTATGTATGAGATGCATGTAATATTCTTTCATATGTGCAATCCCCGTAATATTCTTTCATACGTGCAATGCTTGTAATATTCATTCACGACCTGCGAGTCGATGTAATCTTCAATTAGAACTTCTATAGTAGTAGCTTAGTTTGAAGATATCAAGCATTCGACACTTGGAAGATGGTGCCGAAGATGGAGATCCTCGCGTCGCCATGGAGATGGAGATCACCATGTGAAGGGGGCCATACTATTTCATTATATGCTATTCTTCTTGCTTTCATATGTGATATGTTTGTTTGATAGGATAGCATCCCTCTCAAAATTAAGTAGTAATGATGCCCTTCCAAATGTTGCACCCGTCACCGTTATGCTCGTCAATGGTGGGTCCGCAAAGCAAGCGAGTGCCATTCTCTATCATAACACGAAGGGGTATATGTCGACATATACATGCAGGGAGCATTTGGTTTACTTAACAAGGCTATCAAAACAGTTTTGGGCCTTGGTGCATAGGTTGGCGCCGGGGCATGGAGATGCCACACCAACAACAAGAGTCACATAGAGATGTGATTAGCAAGGTGTTGCTTACCGATGTTACTAATTTTCTAGCAGTGATGCCAAAGCTCACTAGAAAATTAATTAACATGTGGATCTTGACCCAATACGTAACCTAGAGGGAAGGTGGAAAATGCGTAATGGGAGTCTAATGTTAAATTGTTTAACAATAGACATAGCATAAACATTGTGGTAAACTTTGCTTTTTCGTTGTAGAATAAATGGCGGCTAATACTACACCCAACCTATCTATTCTCGAGGAAAAATTAAATGGAACAAACTTTATGGATTGGTATCGCAACTTGAGAATTGTTCTCAAGCAAAAGCGTAAGGAGTACATTCTTGAAGTACCCTATCCCGAGGATTTGCCAACTAATGCCACCGCAACCGCACGGAGGGCTTATGAGAAGCACACTAATGATGCCCTAGATATAAGCTGTCTCATGCTTGCTACAATGTCCCCCGAGCTTCGAAGCAATATGAGAGCACGATGCTCACACTATTATTCAGGGACTGCGTGGCATGTTTGAGAACCAAGCTCGGGCCGAGAGGTTCAACACCTCAAAGTCCTTGTTTGCGTGCAGGCTTGTTGAGGGAATCCCGTCACCCGCATGTGATAAAGATGATTTGCTACATTGAGAGTCCGGAAAACGGGTTTTCCCCTTAGCCAAGAGTTGGCTGCGATGTGATTCTCCGTCGCTCCCTCCGAGCTTCGAGCCATTCATATTAAATTATCACATGAACAATATGGATAGGACCTTGGCTGAATTGCATGGGATGCTAAAGACAATGAGGAGAGTATCCAGAAAAACGGTCATCATGTGATGATGATGCGAAGGCTAAGCGCAAACCACTGTCAAGAAACTTTGCACCAAGAGGAAGTTAACTCCCGATGAGATCGTGAGTGCCTCTAATGCAAAGAAGGGCAAGAAGGGGTCGGCGGCATCGGATGCCATTTGCTTCTACTGCAAGGAGACAGAGCCCTTTGGAAAAGGAACTGCAAGAAGTACATGGAGGATCTCAAGAAGAAGCAAAGTACGACTTCGCTCGGTATTAATGTTATAGACATTAATCTTGCTACTTCACCTACTGAATCTTGGGTATTTGATACCGGATCGTAGCTCATATTTGCAAATCGTTGCAGGGAATGAGAAGAAGTAGAGGATTGAGAAGGGGCGAGGTGAACCTACGCGTCGGCAATGGAGCAAGCGTTGCTACACTTCTTGCGTCGGCAGATACCACTTCATCTACCTTCGGATTAGTTTTGGAATTAAATAATTGTTATTGTGTTCCAACACTATGTCAAAACATTATTTCCGCTTCATGTTTGCAAGCGGAAGGATATGATTTTAGATCAATGAACAATGGTTGTTCAATATATCTCGAGAGATATGTTCTATTTTCATGCTCCATTGGTGAATGGATTATACGTTTTGAATCTTGAAGCGTCTCCCATCTATAACATTAATACGAAAGGCAACTCTCTAATGATATAAACCCCACGTTTATCCGGCATTGTCGCTTAGGCCATATAAATAAGAAACGCATGGAGAAGCTCCATAAGGATGGATTGCTTCACTCTTTTGATTTTGAATCATTTGAGACATGTGAGTCTTGTTTACTTGGTAAGATGACAAAGGCACCTTTCACGGGACACGGTGAAAGAGCAAGTGACTTGTTGGCACTCGTACATACCGATGTATGTGGACCAATGAGCTCAACGGCCGGAGGTGGTTATCGTACTTCATTACCTTTACGATGACTTTAGTAGATATGGTTATATCTACTTAATGAGGCATAAGTCCGAATCCTTTGAAAAGTTCAAAGAATTCCAGAATGAAGTACAGAATCATTTAGGGAAAACAATCAAGTTTCTACGATCAGATCGTGGAGGGGAATACTTGAGCCAAGAGTTTGGTAATCATCTCGAAAGATTGTGGAATTGTTCCACGCTTAACTCCGCCGGGAACTCCACAATGGAACGGAGTGTCCGAACGGAGAAATCGCACCTTGTTGGACATGGTGCGGTCGATGATGAGCCAAAGTGATCTTCCGTTATCTTTCGGGGATATGCTCTTGAAACATGCGCTCACACTAAATAGAGTTCCATCTAAGTCGGTTGAAAAGACACCATATGAGATATGGACAGGACAACCCCCTAGTTTGTCTTTTCTCAAAATATGGGGATGCGAAGCTTATGTAAAACGTTTATCGACAAGCTCACACCCAAATCGACAAGTGCTTCTTTGTGGGATATCCTAAGGAAACTAAGGGATATTACTTTTATAATCGGGAACAAGGCAAAGTGTTTGTCGCCCGACACGGTGTCTTCTTGGAGAAAGAGTTTCTTTCAAGAAGGGTTAGTGGGAGCGGGTGCATCTTGAAGAAGTTCAAGAAACACCGAAAATGTTTCACGACCACGTAACCACAACGGGAGGTGCAAAGTGTTGCGCCACCGGTTGTAGATACACCAGCCCCACGGAGGTCGAAAGATCACGTCGTGCACCCGACAGTACACCGGTGCGGAACAACGTGATATATTGTTGTTGGACAACGATGAACCTAAGACCTATGAGGAAGCGATGGTGGGACCCGATTCCAACAAGTGGCTTGGAGCCATGAAATCCGAAATAGAATCCATGTACGACAGTCAAGTTTGGAACTTGGTTGATCCACTGATGGTGTCAAAACCATTGAGTGTAAATGGGTTTTTAAGAAAAAGGCCGATATGGATGGAAATGTTCACATCTATAAGGCGCGATTGGTGGCGAAAGGTTTTAAACAGATTCAAGGAGTTGATTATGATGAAACCTTCTCGCCCGTCGCAATGCTTAAATCTATTCGGATTATCCTAGCGATTGCTGCATATTTCGATTATGAGATATGGCGAGATGGATGTCAAAACGGCTTTCCTGAATGGAAACCTAAGCGAGGATGTATACATGATACAACCTCGGGGTTTTGTCGATCCAGAATCGCTCGGAAAGATATGCAAGCTACGAAATCCATTTATGGATTGAAGCAAGCATCTCGGAGTTGGAATATTCGTTTTGATGAAGTAATCAAAGGGTTTGGTTTCATCAAAAATGAAGAAGAGGCCTGTGTTTACAAAAAGGTCGGTGGGAGCGCAATTGTATTTCTAATCTTATATGTGGATGACATATTCGATTGGAAATGATATCCCTATGCTTGAATCCGTCAAGTCTTCATTGAAAAATAGTTTTTCCATGAAAGACTTAGGGGAGGCAGCATATATATTGGGCATTCGGATCTATAGAGATAGATCCAAGAGGCTAATTGGATTAAGCCAAAGTACATACATTGACAAGGTGTTGAAAAGGTTCAACATGCATGATTCCAAGAAAGGTTTCTTGCCTATGTCACATGGCATCAATCTTAGCAAGAATCAATGTCCTCGACACATGATGAGCGGAATAAGATGGGTATGGTTCCATATGCTTCGGCAATTGGATCCATCATGTATGCCATGCTTTGTACACCCCGATGTCTCGTACGCTTTGAGTGCTACGAGCAGATACCGTCCGATCCAGTGAAGGTCACTGGATCGCCGTAAAGAATATCCTTAAGTACTTGAGAAGAACTAAGGATATGTTCCTAGTCTATGGAGGTGAGGAAGAGCTCGTTGTAAGTGGTTACACCGATGCTAGCTTCCAACAGGACAAGGATGATTATAGATCGCAATCGGGTTCGTGTTCGCCTAAACGGAGGCGCAGTCCACTGGAAGAGTTCCAAGCGGGATACCGTTGCTGATTCTACAACGGAGGCCGAGTACATTGCCGCTCGAAGCCGCAAAGGAGGCTATTTGGATCAAGAAATTCGTTTCGAGCTTGGTGTGATGACTAGTACGACCGGTCCAATGTCTCTCTATTGTGACAATAGTGGAGCCATTGCGCAAGCCAAGGAGCCGAGGTCACATCGAAGTCCAAACACATACTTCGGCGATATCATCTCATCCGCGAGATTGTGGACAGAGGTGATGTCAAGATATGCAAAGTGCACACGAATCTCAACATAGCCAATCCGCCGACAGAACCTCTCCCTCGCCGAAGCATGAGGGCACACAAGAGCAATGGGTATTAGATACTTACATGATTGACTCTAGTGCAAGTGGGAGATTGTTAGTGATATGCCCTAGAGGCAACATGGAGATGTTGGATATCACGTCAATGTTTATGTATAAATGAATAAAGTGTTATTCGGTTCCATGAAATAGACATCTTGTATTGATCAATAAGTACGTGACTTATTTATGAGACTCGATATGTATGAATCTATTTCTAAACGATCCTCGATCATATGTCATATTGTTGGAACAAATATGATTCTAAGATCGGCATGTTTATTGATTGATGATCATGTCTCATAGATCATGGGTATGGAGATACCAAATCAACAAACATGGACATATGTGTTAGAGAACACATTGTTGGATAGACCCACCATGAGACACTACAGAATTAATGTGCCATTAGTTGGTCTCGGTAGTGTTGGTACAAATTCCTTAGACCCGAGATCACCATGGATTCCAACATGTGTAGTAGCCTACTTTGGGACTACCAAACGCTATTCGTAATGCTGGATAGTTATAAAGGTAGTTTTCGGGTTTGCTATGAAACATGGAGTGGGATGTGAGTGATCAAGATGGAATTTGCCCCTCCTTTGGAGAGATATCTCGGGCCCCTCGAGGTAATGGATTATGGAAATGCATGGCCATGCTAAGTTGATTGAGGAGTCAATCAACGAGCGGATAATCCAATACGGTTCGAGTGAATGGTTAAGCTATTGAAGGGATGGCACACATCTTGCCTATAGCTTAACCGGTATCGTGAGGCAAAGGGATTTGTGTACACATTATAGGTTGAGCCGATATTATATTCTTGTATACTATGGTGTCAATATGTGCCGCTAGGCGCCGCTATTGCAGTCGGCTGAGTTGGACTCGAGCCGACGATCGGCTAAGTTAGACTATAGCCGAAACCGAGTATACCTGAACCTACTGTGGTCGCACGCTTAAGGGGATAGAATAGATATTCGAGTTGAACTCGGATACGGCTCGATCGGATAGGGATCCGATCGGATAGAGTCCTATGGGCTTACGACGTATGGGCGGCCAACTCTATGAGATACGGATGAGATCCGATTCAAAATAGAGTCCTAATCGGCCACTAGTCCCGTCGGCCAACTCTATATAAAGGAGAGAGGGGTGGAGAGCTGAATAGACATCAATTGCATCGCGTGCAACGAAGTCGCCGAGATCAATCTCCACGGAAACCCTCCCCACTTTCGAGCCAAACCCTAGCCTTGCATCGCGTGCTAGCACACGGGTGTACGGCGTTCTGTTCCCGGACGTGTGGATACCGGTAGAGGCGCTGCTACGTTGCGCGCTGTTGATCGGCTGCGGCCGGGCGCATCGGAGCGAGGCGTGAGAACGCGGCCGGACGACTCGAATCGGCTGATTGGCGAATCGGCTGCCTCCGGAATCGGCTACACTGTTCCGGATCGGATTGCCCCGATTGGTTATTCCGCTGCACTCTACTCCAATCGGTAACGATCTATCGGCCCTTACTTTGCAAGTGTTCCTGGTTTCGCGGTAAAAGTTTTTGTTTTTGGCTAGCGTAGCCTCCGCGTAACCCTTCAGATAATTGGCCATAGTCTTGTTGTCGCCGCCTGCTGCGCGGATGGCGAGAGTGTATTCGGCGAGTGCACTCGGCGAAGCTCCCGAGTGAAGGCCAGCACTCCGTCGTCGCCGTTATCGGGTGATCCCCTCCGATCTTCCCGGGTGCGTCGGTCTCGCTCCTGGTAGCGGCGATCGAGGACTTTCCACAAATCACTCGGCGGGGTCTTTGGTTGGCTTGTTGGGTAGCTGGAGCTGTTGTTGCGGCGAACGCGGTGGTGGACGGGTGGACGTCCGTGTCGTTTGTCGCGGGAGTCAGCTGTTTGCTCCTGGTACTTCTGTGTGGACTCGTGGCGTGGGCCTCTTGGCCTTGTCGTCGAACGATCTGGCTCGGGCCTCTTATATTCTCCTAACCTTAGAGGCGGGAGTCCGCTTTTGTCTGGCGTTTCAGCCACGGACTCAGTCGGCCTACGTGCCGAGGTGGTGGGATGGCCGTTGGCTGTGGCCACGACGATGGTCTTGATCTTTTCAAGTATTGGAATCACGTCGCGGTGTCGTCTCCATGACGGTGTCCAGAGTGTGAGCGCGGCAACAGCGTTACCGCGTGGCGTCGGAAGATGTTGGCGTTGCGGACCCGCGTTTGAAGAATGGCCTCCGAACGGATCGTCCGCCGCGCGTAGATCTTGCTTTCTTTTGTCGCCTCTTCCCCGCGTTTCTTCTCCTTTTCGGCCGTCTTGCGCTCCCTGCTCGATCTTGGCTCGCTCTTTCGGCAAGCCTTCGGGCCATGGCCGAGTCGGACTCGTCCGCTCGCCCATGAGGACATCGAAGCACTTCGGCCCGTAGTCCTTGTGGCATCGGAGTCGTCGGCTTCGTCGAGGGATGCCATAGAGGTCGTCAAAGCCGGCGGAGCTGAGGCATTCGTTGAGCTCCGAAGATGAGCATGAGCCGAATGACGGGAGGATGACGGCGACCTCCCTTAGCCCTGGGTAACCCGGGTCCCGGATCGCCGGCCCGAGTCGAACATGGGAAGGTGTTCCTCCGAGTGGGTCGACCTCGACTCGGGAGAGGAGTTTGCCGTAGATCTCGGCGGCGTTTGGTGACCCAAACGGTACCGAGAGGTCTTCTTCCGAGTAGATCGTCTCCGTTGGGGAGACGAGAAGATCGGTGCAGATTTCGGCGGTGTTCGGCAATCCGAATGGTGCCGAGTGAAGTCCTTCGTTGGAGCGAGCAGATTGCATCTTGATCTTGAGGATGTCGTCGAAGATCTCGGCGCTATTGGGGAGCCCGAACGGCACCGAGTAGGTCTTTCCTTCCGACTGGTTTGAATCCAAGTCGAAGGAGAAGTCGTCGAAGAAGTTGGCGGCGAAGTCGCCGATTACTGAAGGAGATCCCATCACGCTAGTCGGCGAGATTGTTGAAGAAGTCTCGATGCGCGGTCCCCTACCTGGCGCGCCAACTGTCGAAACTCGGTTTCGGCAATATAATTTCTGGGGTCGCAGTCAAGATCGCCAAGCACAATGGGTTAGAAGGAAAAGAAGATTTAGACAGGTTCAGGCCCTCTCGTGAGGTAATACCCTACTCCTGTTTCGGTGGATTCGATCCGCCGAGTGTCTTTATTGATCTCGTGATCTAAAGTTGAAAGCTAAAGGCTCACAAAGCATATCATATCCCTGAAGGGATGCCCCTTACCCCCCTTATATAGTCTTGGGAGGTGGGCATATAGATCAGAAACCCTATCTTACTCTAAGTCGGATTCCCCAATCTTACCAAACCGTGACTATAGGCCGATTGCCTTATCTCTATCGGCAATCGTAACACCCAAGTCATGTTTGGTTTACAGATATGGCAGGCGCAATCTATCCCTACCTCCAGTCGAATAAGCTTGCCATGTAGATACCCGATTACCATAATCTCCACATATAGACATTAATCTTGCTACTTCACCTACTGACTCTTGGGTATTTGATACCGGATCAATAGCTCATATTTGCAAGTCGTTGCAGGGAATGAGAAGAAGTAGAGGATTGAGAAGGGGCGAGGTGAACCCGCGCGTCGGCAATGGAGCAAGCGTTGCTACGCGCTGCTGTCGGCAAGCACCACTTCATCTACCTTCAGGATTAGTTGTGGAATTGAATAATTGTTATTGTATTCCAACACTATGTCAAAACGTTATTTTCGCTTCATGTTTGCAAGCAGAAGGATATGATTTTAGATCAATGAACAGTGGTTATTCAATATATCTCAGAGATATGTTCTATTTTCTTGCTCCATTGGTGAATGGATTATACGTTTTGAATCTTGAAGCGTCTCCCATCTATAACATTAATACAAAAAGGCAACTCTCTAATGATATAAACCCCACGTTTATTTGGCATTGTCGCTTAGGCCATATAAATAAGAAACGCATGGAGAAGCTCCATAAGGATGGATTGCTTCACTCTTGATTTTGAATCATTTGAGACATGTGAGTCTTGTTTACTTGGTAAGATGACAAAGGCACCTTTCACGGGACATAGTGAGAGGGCAAGTGACTTATTGGCACTCGTACATACTGATGTATGTGGACCAATGAGCTCAACGACCAGAGGTGGTTATCAGTACTTCATTACCTTTACCGATGACTTTAGTAGATATGGTTATATCTACTTAATGAGGCATAAGTCCGAATCCTTTGAAAAGTTCAAAGAATTCCAGAATGAAGTACAAAATCATTTAGGGAAAACAATCAAGTTTCTACGATCAGATCGTGGAGGAGAATACTTGAGCCAAGAGTTTGGTAATCATCTGAAAGATTGTGGAATTGTTCCACAGTTGACTCCGCCAGGAACTCCACAATGGAACGGAGTGTCCGAACGAAGAAATCACACCTTGTTGGACATGGTGTGGTCGATGATGAGCCAAAGTGATCTTCCGTTATCCTTCTGGGGATATGCTCTTGAAACAGCTGCGCTCACACTAAATAGAGTTCCATCTAAGTCAGTTGAAAAGACACCATTTGAGATATGGACAAGACAACCCCCTAGTTTGTCTTTTCTCAAAATTTGGGGATGTTAGGCTTATGTAAAACGTTTACAGTCTGACAAGCTCACACCCAAATCTAACAAGTACTTCTTTGTGGGATATCCTAAGGAAACTAAGGGATATTACTTTTATAATCGGGAACAAGGCAAAGTGTTTGTCGCCCGACACGGTGTCTTCTTGGAGAAAGAGTTTATTTCAAGAAGGGTTAGTGGGAGCAAGGTGCATCTTGAAGAAGTTCAGAAACACCGTAAAATGTTTCATGCCACGAACCACAACAGAGGAGCAAAGTGTTGCGCCACCGTTGTAGATACACCAGCCCCACGGAGGTCTGAAAGATCACATCGTGCGCCTGATAGGTACACATGTGCGGAACAACGTGATATATTGTTGTTAGACAACGATGAGCATAAGATCTATGAGGAAGCGATGGTGGGACCCAATTCCAACAAGTGGCTTGGAGCCATGAAATCCGAAATAGAATCCATGTATGACAATCAAGTTTGGAACTTGGTTGATCCACCTGATGGTGTCAAAACCATTGAGTGCAAATGGATTTTTAAGAAAAAGGCCGATATGGATGGAAATGTTCGCATCTATAAGGCGCGATTGGTGGCGAAAGGTTTTAAACAGATTCAAGGAGTTGATTATGATGAAACCTTCTCGCCCATCGCAATGCTTAAATCTATTCGGATTATCCTAGCGATTGATGCATATTTCGATTATGAGATATGGCAGATGGATGTCAAAACGGCTTTCCTAAATGGAAACCTAAGCGAGGATGTATACATGATACAACCTCAGGGTTTTGTCGATCCACAATCGCCTGGAAAGATATGCAAGCTACAGAAATCCATTTATGGATTGAAGCAAGCATCTCGGAGTTGGAATATTCGTTTTGATGAAGTAATCAAAGGGTTTGGTTTCATCAAAAACGAAGAAGAGGCCTGTGTTTACAAAAACGAAGAAAATCTACTGTTCATTAGCCGCCTGCCGTTCGACCCCGGTCCCCCTCGCGCGCCGCGCCGTACCGTGCGTGCGTCGCGTCAGCCTCGCGCCCCGCGCGCGCCGCGCACGCGTCGCGCCCGCCCCGTGCGCTCGCACCCCGCGCCGCCGCACCGCGTCGCCGTCACCCCGAGCCCCATGCCATCTCTCGTCGCGCCGCGAATGCGCCGCCGCCGCGCGCGTCCCGTCGCCGCCGTCGCGTCATCTCTCTCTCCTCTCTCGGCCATCTATAAAAAGGGGACCGAGCACTCTCCTTTCCTCCCGATTCCGCCGCTCTTCTCCCCTCTCTTTTCGCTCTCTCTCTCTCGCCATGTTCCCGTTGTTTCGCCGCCGCAATCCCCGCCGCCGCCGCGCCGAGTTCGCCGCATCGCCGCCGTTGCCGCCACGCCGGTAGCCGCCGCCTTCCTTCCTTTTTCTTTCCGTAGTCGCGCGCCGCCGTCCGCCGCCAAAACCGCCGCTGCTTAGCCACGCCGCCGCCTGCCTCGGCCGGCTCGGCCATGCCGAACAGAGAAAAGGAGAGAAGAGAAAGAAGAGGAAACAGAGAAGGCAGAGAGAAGAAGGAAGAAAGGGGAAAAAGGAGGAAGAAAAAAAGAAAAAGAAAAAAAAGAGAAAAGAAAAAAAGGAAAATTTGGGGAAAAATTTGAAAAAGTTTTTGGAAAATCTTTGGGAAAAATCTTTGGGCAAAAATATATATTTTCTCGAAACAAATTTGGACTTCAAAAATAATTCGGGACCGATTATTAAACATGATTTTCAAACTATTCGATCCTCGCGTTTACCACACTAGGAAATTATTTATCGCTTGTCTTCAAATATTATATATATATATATATTTGCTAGACTTAAAACCTAGATTATTTAGTATAGTTTTTATCTTCGAGATTATTTTTAGGATCAACTATTATATAAGGCTTGTCGGCCCAATAAAATTTTTGATAAAACTTAAAGTTAACACTTTCCTTTTATTTATTATATTTTGAATCATCAATCATAATATTTCTCAAACTTTGAATATATTCACTAAAAATAATACCACATCATAGTAATTAAATCGGTTTAATATGAAACTTCAAATCTGTGTAACTCGCTCATTCTAACTCGGATTTTGCCAAAACTCAAACCTAAACTTACGTAAAATCATAACCTAGTGTTAGAAGCCGCTTTTGCAATTTATTTGGTTTTCATTGGATTTTATTTGAATTCTAATCAAATTCAATTGGATTTCTTGCACGTACGGTAGAGTCCGAGGGAGCCGTTGAGAACATTGAAGACTCAAGCCAACAAGGTCACGAGCAAGGCAAGTCATTGTTGGCACCTTTTTTGACAAAGGCACGAACACGATCGATTCACCTAAAGATTTGCGGTGGTTCTTAGTACAGAGTCACCAACCACTTCAATCTAGCAAGAACTAGAACAAAGTGGGTTTTATAGATCAAATTGGTTAGCGGAACCGATTTAGATGGATAGATTGATAACTACTCGTCTCGTGAGCAAACGGAAAGTTTTCAAGACAAACTTACAAAGAATTGTCGCACTCTCACAGTGGCGGCGGACAATTTACGGCGCAAATCGACAAAGATGGACTAAACTAGGGCAAAATAGAAAAATATGGCTGAAAAGTAAAGAATATTGAAAAAACGATTCTAGATTGTATTGTATGTTGTGTGTAGGTTGTTCTTTTTACAATTGAACCGGCCTTGACCCTTATATAGGGGTTGGTCTTGCCCTCTACAGGCCCTTCTCCATGTCCTATTCGGGATAAACATATTTGGAAACTATTTGGAAACCCGAGATACAACCGTATGAAGAAAGGAAACCCGAAGACCGACGAAGTCGTCTAGGTTTCGGACTTTGCCTGGCCGACCGGCCATATGCCTTCGGTCTGATCGCCCCCGCCCGGCCGACCGGCCTATACACGGCGGTCGACCGGCCTCCCCGAAGAAACCGGCAAATTTCCAAATATTGGCAATCTTTCCTATTTTGATTCCTAAGTGCCAATTTTGGGTGTAAACACATGCCCCTGCCTTTTATGATGAACACCGTGAATCTAAAAGCATAAGACATGTTTTAACTTGGGACGATAACTGATTTATCGGCCACACAACTCCCTAAGCATCTTGCCAAATACTCGGAAGTATTTCTTTAGATATTTACCGTTGATAGCCCGCTGAAACCGTTCTCCTTGAAGTGTCTCCAAGAAATATGCATTGCCTCGAACAATACCATATATCCGATAAGGTCCCTCCCAACTTGGCGACCACTTACCGAATTCTTTAGATCGGGAACCCAAAGGCAAAATAGTCTTCCACACTAGATCTCCCACTTGGAACGTCTTTGCCTTCACCCTTTTGTTGTATGCTTTGGCCACTCTCTTCTTTTCTTTCTCTATCTCTTCCAAAGCTTTCAAACGTTTGTCGACCACTTCATCAAGATTATCACTCATCAAGGACTTGTAGTCTTCGGCGACAAATCGTCTTGCTTTATATATCGAAGAGAACCAAGATTCACCTCAACCGGTAAAACGGCTTCTTGTCCATAAACAAGCTCAAAAGGGGTCACCTTGGTAGCACCATGCTTGGATATTCTATGCGCCCATAAAGCTTCAGAAAGCACTTCATGCCACCTTCTCGATGTTCCTCGACCTTCTTCTTGATTAGCTTCAACAACGTCTTATTACTAGACTCGGCTTGTCCATTAGCCCGAGCGTAATAAGGAGACGAACTCAATAGCTTAATTCCATAAGACTCGGCAACATTTCTCACTTCTTTAGACATAAAAGAAGCTCCTTGATCTGTAGTTAATGTTTGAGGAATGCCGAATCTATGAATAATATGCTTTGAGAATAAAATCAATTACCTCCTTATGCGTCATATTCTTGAGCGGCACGGCTTCACCCACTTAGTGAAGTAATCGTCGCAACTAGCACGAACCGATGCCCCTTTGAAGACGGAGGATAAATTTGACCAACAAAAATCTAAAGCCCACCCCGGAACGGCCATGGCTTAATTATAGGATTCAACACCGAAGCCGGTGCCAATTGAACATTGCCGAATCGTTGACAGGCTTCACATCCCTTATAGTACCTGAAGCAATCATCAATCATTCCCGGCCAATAAAACCCCGCTCTTCTGAGCAGCCAATTCATCTTATGGGCCGATTGATGAGTCCCGCAAATTCCCTCGTGAACTTCACCCATAGCAAACTTAGATTGATCGGCATCTAAACATTTTAATAGTACACCATCTATATTTCGGCGATATAACTTTTCATCAAGCAAAGTATACTTATATGCTTGCCGCCGAATTTTCCGATCAACTCTAAAGCTAGGATCCTTCAAATAGCTAATCAAAGGAATTCGCCAATCATTTACTATTCCCAGGGCACACATGTCCGAATTACCACTTAATTCGGCCCCTGTATTGAGAAGATTGTGCCCCGAGCACCTTCTGTGAAGTCGGTCTGACCGGCCAAGCAACTCCGGTCAGACCGGCCACAGAATGCCGGTCAGACCGAATTTCATCCACGGTGAGACCGGCGATAGTGCGCCGGTCAGACCGCCTACAGCCTGCCTCTTTGCCAATTTCGCTCAAAAAATTATAATCAAACACCGGTTGGTCTAATATGAAAAATAAACATCTTTTGATGCAATAACCAGATGCTTGTTGAGCTAAGTCATTTGCTCTAGAATTTTCATTCCTAGTAATATGTTTAATAGTAAATTCATCGAAACTGGTAATAATATCTAGGCATTGATCTAAATACCTATTCAATGATACGTCGAAGCATTTGTAGACCCCGGCAACTTGTTGCACCACCAATTCTGAATCACCGAACGCTTCTACATGTGTAGCTCCAACGATCTCCATCACTTGTAAACCGAATAACAAAGCATTGTATTCGGCTTGATTATTTGTACAATAATATTCTAAACGAACTGATGCTTCAAAGCATTGACCATTGGGCGAAATTAAAACTACACCTATGCCTTGACCCTCCTTACACGAAGAGCCATCAAAATAAACTTTCCAAGGTGTAACACAAACTACATGGACTCCATCTCCACAATCAACGTCTACATGATGATCTACTATAAACTCTGCCACAATCTGGCCCTTCATAGATTTCAATGATTCATAGGCCAAATCATATTCAATCAATGTATACGCCCATTTGCCAATCCTACCACTTAGAATTGGCCTTTGCAACATGTGCTTAATGACATCGGTCTGACAAGCAACTATGCATGTACTAGATAACAAGTAATGACGCAACTTGATACAAGCATAGTATAAGCAAAGGCAAAGCCTCTCTACAAATACATACCTCGTTTCGGCATCTAGAAGACGACGACTTAAATATGTAATTATGTACTCCTTGCCGTCTTCCTCTTGTGTCAAAACGGCTCCAATAACTTTGTCTTCAGCAGCAATATACAGCCGAAACGGAATTCCGTCTTTAGGAGCTCGCACCACGGGCGGAGTAGATAAATAGTTTTTCAAACCTTCAAACGCCTCCTGTTGTGATGCCCCCCAAGTAAAATCGGCTTCTCTCTTCAAACGTAGAATAGGCACAAAAGCATCGATTTTACCGCTAGGTTAGATATGAATCTTCTCAAATAGTTCACCTTACCTAACAACATCGAACTTCCCTCTTGCATGCCGGCGCTTTGAAATCTTGAATCATTTCAACTTTCTTAGGGTCAATCTCAATCCCTCTCTCATGCACCATGAATCCTAAGAATTTTCCTGCCGACACACCGAAGGCACACTTGAGGGGATTCATCTTCAATCCATACCGACGCATTCTCTCAAAAGCTAACCTCAAATCGGCCATATGTCCATCCATATCATCCGATTTGACTACAATATCATCAATGTAGATTTCTAGGATAAAACCTAACAAATCATGGAAAATTAGGTTCATCGCCCTTTGATACGTTGCGCCGGCATTCTTTAACCCGAATGTCATAACTACCCACTCAAACAACCCAACAAATCCTGGACATCTAAAGGCTGTCTTATACATATCCTCCTCTCGCCATGAAGATTTGGTTGTAGCCGGCATTGCCATCTAAAAGCTAATGACTCGATGACCCGAGGCATCATTTATTAGCATGTCGGCAATAGGCATAGGATACTCATCTTTAGGAGTGGCTTTATTTAAATCTCTAAAATCTATGCAAACCCTAATTTTGCCGCTCCCTTCTTTCCTACCGCACTATATTGGACACCCACTCGCACACCGGCATGGCCTAATAAACCCCGCTTTCAATAATCGGTCTATCTCTTCTTTGACATGATCATATATAAGTGGGTTAAACCGACGAGGAGGTTGTTTATAAGGCCTAAACCCTGACTTTATCGGAAGCCGATGCTCAACAAGATCACGGCTAAGTCCGGGCATTTCATGGTACTCCCATGCAAAGCAGTCATTATATTCTCTAAGCAATTCGATCATCTTAACCCTATGATCGGCTTTCATGTTTTTATTTATGAAGGTCGGTCTTGGTACGCTCCCATCTCCTATATCTATTTCTTCTAATGGGTCGGCCGACGTGAACCCTTGACCGAGCTTCTCTACCTCGTCAAAATCCTCTATAGTTTCCCCAACATCGTTCTTTGTTGAACGATATTCTTGAACCCTCTTTTGTAACCATTCCAAATTGGTTGTTTTATTCATCATACAAAGTAATGTCACCAAGCCGTGCTAAACTAGCCGGCTTTACAAAAATGGGTATAAAGCCTTCTTTGGAAACACTAATAAAATCAAAACTAGAAAGATCTAGCCCTGACAAGCACTGCATGTCTCCATGTTTCCATCCCACAGAAACATCGGCCATGGCAACCTCAGCTGAATTACCTCAACCTCATCACCATCCCATTGTACTAGGCACTGATGTAAAGTAGATGGGACGCAGCAGTTGGCATGGATCCAACACCGCCCCAAGATGACACTATAGTTACCTTGTACATCGACGATGAAGAAGGCGGTAGGCAACGTCTTGTTCCCTATCGTAAGTTCCACGGACAAGATCCCTTCGCCTCTGTTGACTCACCATTGAAGCCGTTGAGAAGCATGTTGGTCTTCTTCAACTCCGCCTCTTCGCGACCCAACTTTTTGAAGAGAGAGTAAGGCATCAGGTTCACCGCCGCGCCTCCGTCCACTAGCATCCTCGAGACCGGCTTCCCATCAATGTGGCCCTTCAGATAAAGAGGCTTCATGTGACGGTTGGACTCGTCGGGCTTCTCGAAGACCGCATCCTTTGGACCTAGTGACATTTGAGCGACTTCGGCCTCGTCCATGGCGCAAAACTCCATGGGCAACATGCAAACCATGTTGATCTCCATGTTCTCGCTAGACGATGCCTCCACAGCCGGTTGTTCACCCTTTTGAACAACTACTGGCTTCTCAGCAGTTAATGACTTACGTTTCCACTCCTTCGTAGGCGGTGATCACAACTCATCGAACTCCCTGTCTCTCCTCTCTTCGGCTTCCTTCTCCCTTAACACGAAGCGCGGAGACGCCGCAGCCTTCTCTTCGGGTAGCCGTCAAATTCCCAGGCATCCACCTAGGATTTGGCTCCGTTCCAGGAGGCAAATAATGTCCCCCGTTTCCTTTACCCGAAGAGGGAGTTACTCTAGTATCCTTCTTACCACAACATCGGTCGATCGGCCCCGGTGGTCGGCCGACGGTATTGTGCGCGGTCGATCGGCACCAGCCCTGGCCGGACCGGAGCGAACATCGACCGGCTAGATGGCGCGGTCCGACGGCTACGACGCGCGGTTAGACCGGCCGAAGGCTCGGTCGACCGGCTATTGAACTACGGTCGACCGGCCAGATGTTCGGCTCGACGCCGTCTTCGCGCGGCATCCTTTGCGACTTCGGTTCGGGGCCAAATATCAACTTAGCCTCCTTGCCGATGGCACCGGCACATCATACGATCCTATCTTGATCGTGATCGCCTCCGAAGCCCTCTCCCGAGGCTTGGCACGCTTGTGTGCTCTTTTCTCACCGTCAAACCGGTCCTTTGTGGGGAACCGGCTTCCACTAGAAGTAGATGCCCGCCTTCGGGCGATCTTCTCTCCCCTCTCCATCCTTGGTGATCCCGCATTGAAGGCATGTTGTACATAGGCGGGGGTGCCCCCAAGGCATGAAGTAAGGGAACGGATAACCTGGAGGCGGCATCGGGCATGGCCCCCATGGCATAACCTGAGGGAGATGGGGAAACGGAGGCTCCAAAACCTTTGACGAAGGACCAAATCGCTCCTTAGGGGGCGATCTTGGTCTCTTTCCTTTGGCGCGCTCCTTCTCGGCACTCTTCTTTTTGTACTTGTCAAGGAGCATGTCGAAGGTCACCTTGGGCTTGTGTGGCTTCCTTGACGTAGATGTCTTGGCCCTTTTCTCTTTCCACGTCCCAACCTCCGGGCCTTTTGGCACAAGCATCTTGGGCCTAGGCTCCCCGATGACAACTTCCTTCCCCTTAGCTGATTCGGCTTGCTCCGGCGAATCAACACCTTCTTGCCATCAAGATCGACGGTATTTACCGGGAAAGGATCGCTGTCAAGCTTCATCTTTGGGCCCTCGATGAATTTCAATCGTCCTTCATCTATGGCCGATTGAACCTGTCGACGAAAAACATTACACTCATTAGTAGAATGTGAATAAGAATCATGCCATTTACAATAAGAACGGTGCTTTAATTCTTCTAACGAGGGTATGATATGGCCTTTAGGTAATTTGATCTGTTTCTCCTGCAAAAGATAGTCAAAAATCCTATCACATTTGGCCACATCGAGAAATTGTTTGTCATCTAACCTTTCTTTAATGGCAGTGAGCAACCCACTGAAAGCGAGGTCGGCCATGTCTCTCTCGGTTATACTCAAGCTAAAACACCGGTTTCTAGCATCTCTAAACCTCTTAATGTAATCTGTAACAGATTCATTATGTTTTTGCTTTACCGATGTCAAGTCACAAAGTCTAAGCTCAGTTTCACCAGTATAAAAGTAATCATCAAATTTCTGTTCTAACTGAGCCCAAGTATGAATAGAGTTAGCCGGTAAAGATGTAAACCAAGTAAAAGCAGTACCGGATAAAGATAACGAAAATAAGCGCAATTTAAAAGCATCTGAAGTTCTAGCCTCCCCGCATTGCGCTAAGAATTGGCCGATATGTTCCCATGTGGTCCTATTGTCATCTCCACGAATTTGGTGAATTCAGGGACTCTATAACCACGAGGATATGGGATGTTATCGAAATAGTCGGGATATGACTTTTGGTAAACCTTAGCACGATTCCTGGGCTCAATTCCGAACGACTCTCTAATGATGTTTCTAATTTGTTCTTCCATATTTTCAGGCCTAGGCGGGTCGGCTACGACCGGCGGCCTAAAAGGTGGCTGTTGCGGCGCAATATTGTCATATTGGCCATCTCTCGTGTCACGCGGATATCCCCTATTAGGATCATTGTATTGATTGGGGACATGCGGGGGAATTAGTGCATGGATAGTAGCCACGGGAGTCGTGTGCGGGAACATGGTATAGAACCGAGTTGCCCGTGATAGGATCTATCTCCCGCATGCGGCACCAGAGCGCCGGCCCGACCGCCATGGGCCCGGTCTGACCGGCCAGGTAAGGCGCGGTCTGATCGGCCAGATAGCCGCCGGTCAGACCGGTGTAGTATGGGTGCGGGCCAGCCTGACGGCAGGTCTGACCGATGTAGGGTGAACCGATCAGACCGACGTAAGGCGCCCCGGTTAGACCGGCCATAGGGCCGGTGATACCGCCGTACCATGTTCCGGCGACCTGCCGTCTGCCAGTGAAACCGCCGTATCGTGTTCCTGCCGACCGCCGTCTGGCCGGTCGACCGAGATAAGATGGGCCGGCCGGATCGGGCCGTAGGGCCGGCCGACCGGCTGCAGGCGGCGTAACTACTTTCGCCGGGCCTTGGGCAATCGCCCCGTCGGTTTTACTAAATATGTGGTTCACAGGGGTTTGGTTCCCCCCTGAAACCGAGGTAGGCGGCAAATCGGTCACGGGAAGACCGGATTTACCACTCATGTGCGCTTTAAACAACCTATTAAAACAAGCCTCCATAGCGGATTCAACATTATTGTTCACTGCGGCGGTAACGGACTCATCCACCGTACTAGCAACAAGTTTTTGAATAGGCATAGAGATGTGATCAGCGCTTACCTCGCCGCGAGTTACCTTGAGCAGGCTCCCGGGCTTGATGATGACGCCCTGTCGCGTTTTGGTGCAAGATTGATCTAGCACCTCCTACGTGATCGCTCGTATGCGCTCCTCCATTATTTGGCGGGCTTCCCCATCCAGGTCGTCCAACGAGATGTGGACAACGTTGGATGGCTCCACGTCTTGTGCCGCTTGCTTAGACATGGCGGCGTTGTCACGCTCCGCTTTTCTCTCTAAGTTAAAAATTATCGGTGAAAAAATAGTAAAGAAGAAATTGCCGGAAAATCTAAAGAAAATCAAAATCCTAAATTAAAAATCCATTTAATAATTGGAAAAGGCTTGGTGGAATTTTTCTTAAATTCCTCGTGTCAAAATACGCTAACAGGATTTTTATCGGAATTTTCGAGCATCGAAAGCAATTTTAAAAATTAAATTAGGCTAACTGGAATTAATTTCCTTAAGAAAATGGGTTTTTCTTTTTCCTCCCCTTTTCCTCTTTTTCCCCGTGGGCCTCCGGCCCACTTCTCTTTCTCTCTTTTTCCTCCTTCCCGCCGGCCCAGCCTAGTCGTGGCCCGCCGGCCGACCGGCCCAAGTCCCCCTTCTCCCTCTTCTCTTTTTTTTTTTTTATTTGGGCCGGCCTAGCACTATTCCTTTCGCATGCGCTAAGTCCACTTGACCTCCTTCCGGTCTGGGACGATGACAAGCGGGGCCCGCTTGTCATCCCGAAGCTTGAGCCTCCCCAAGCCGCAGCTGCGCTTGCGTGCAAGCCGGCACATCACGGCCACGTTCCCGCGCATCTCGGCCACGTTCCAACTCAGTTAACCGCGTCATTATGTGTTCCCGATTTTTCTCCACCGTTTCCCCATCTTTCCCCATTCCTCCATTCATCATGTGCGTCGGAACGGCCGAGTTAAACTCCATCACTCGCAGCCGCCATTAATGTCGAGCTCCGATGGTTTTCGTCCTGTCCCCGATTCTCCCGGCCATGCCCGAGCTCCCTTGCCGGCCTATAAGTTTCCCCGCACTCCGGAACACGTCCCACACCCGCACTCAATCGTGTTCGCTCACTCCCGTGCTCCCGCATCGTGCGCCGTCCTTTTTCCATTGCCGTGCTCATGTTTTCCGCCGTTCCCATCGAACCGTCACTCCTTTCGCCGAACCACCACCACCTCCACCTTCGCAATCACCGGGAACACACTCCCGTTGTTTTTTCCCCAATTTTCGATCGACGAATCACACCCGTTGCCGTCTTCCTCTCCGGGTTTGGTCGACGGTGAGAAGTGCCCTTTCTTTTTTTCTCTCTTTTCTTCCCCTTGCCGAGCCGGCCTCGCCTCCACCGCCGTGCGCGCCCCGCGCGCCGCGCCGCCGCTCGACCGAGCCCCGGCCAAACCGGGTGCTTCTCGTGTGGCCGATCCATACCGGCCACTCCGGTGCCGCCACGTGGCGTGCCCAAGCCGGTGGACTCAGTCCACCGTGCGCCCGTGGTTTCTCTCTCTTGCGTCACTATTCTCGTGGGTCCTGCAGTGATGTCGCCCTAAAGACGCTTGTGTCATAAATCGTTTTTCTTTTTTCTTAACTAGTAAAAAGGCTGAAAATTGTAAAATTCGCAGAAAATTCATCCGAACTCCGTTTGGGTCCGTTCAAGTTGCAGCGGATTCATAAAAATGTAAAGAATATATTAAAAATAGTTTAATTGTCTGTTTTAGCTGTCTAATAGCCTGTTTTTGCTGTGCTTTGTTTGTCGGTAGAATCTCGGTTCCGAGGACGCTCCGGTTTATTTTGAGGTTGTCGCGAGGTTCCGTTGGTTCAAGATCAAGGCAAGTCATTTTCCTTTGATCATATTGTACCTAATTTGCAAATTCCTAATATTTTATCTGTTGCATTACTTTATTTTATAATGCAATTGGGATGGGACCTATAGTTTTAAGCCTAGGTTGTTTACCCTGTTTATTTGATCACCTGGGAATTAATTTGACTATAGTAAGGGCTAGGACATGCTTATTATGCTTAGTACAACTAGATCATAAAAGGGAAAATTAATTTATTAGAATTATTTCACATGAAATGTTGGTCTCCGACCGGATGTACCGTTGGTACTGTTAATCGGTAAATTAAAACTTGACTTTTATGGTGGGCTATGGGTGCCCGGTTTTGCAAGTCGCACCCATGGCAGTTAAGGACCGGTTCGCGGAAACCCCGAAAGAATTATTAGTGCGTACCACAAGCCGCATGGGCAACGGCCGGGCTTGTAGTGTAGCTTTTTCCGCCGACGCATCCAGGCGAGGGTGAGCGTGATGGAGTGCGGATGGACCGGGAAAGGTCTATGCGGCTACCGGATTCACCTAGGCACGAGAGGGGCTGCCTACCCCGGATTTTGGGTAGGGGCGAAACCCGAGGTGTGATGTCTCTTGGTCGGGAGGGTTATGCGAATGGTCCCGTCATGCACCCTTTTCGATATGCCATGGTGGTATGTCGACGCACGAACACATGTTGTGGGGCTATGTCTTGTGGGTACGGACGTACACCTCTGATCAGAGTGAAAAACTATTCGAATAGCCATGCCCGTGGTTATGGGCGATCATCCAGATTCACCGTGATTAGTCTCACTAAAATAATAACTTGATTAAGTGGAAATGAGGTAGAATAGTTGGGAGGATTGGGCCTGACTCAACGTGGTGTAGCGTTGAGCAAAGTGTATTAAAATATTGTTTAATTACCTTATATTACTATTTCTACCGCTTTCAACTTAATTTCGTGAAATGTCCGTTTTATGCAAAAGTTAAACCTAGCCTATCCTTGAAATTTAACCCAAGACACATATCTTCTTTCGGTATGACTTGCTAAATACGTGGTTGTACTCAGTCTTGCTTCCCTTTTCCCCACCTCGAGTTAGAGGATGAAGCGTCAATGAGTTTGCGCCGAGTAGGTTCGTCTCTCGCCGTCAAGGGTTGCCTCGTGGAGTGGAGTCGCTGCCCACCGTAATCGAAGCCTAGTTCATAAGTTTATTTTATCTTTTCGCTGCATATGTAAGACTTTTTAATGTTTTTAAGACATGGTTCGTAAATACAATTTGTCATTTGTGTATCCTGGCTCGGTCCCGGGACGGGTATTTTTAAATACACATTCAGCTTTGGAAATTCTGGTGTGAATTTCTGGGCGTGACAGGCGTCGAATCCGAGTTGGCGTCGTGTCTTCCCTAGCGGAGTCGCCAAAAATCGTGTTGGCACCTTTTTTGACAAAGGCACGAATACGATCGATTCACCTAAAGATTTACGGTGGTTCTTGGTACAGAGTCGCCAACAACTTCAATCTAGCAAGAACTAGAACAAAGTGGGTTTTGTAGATCAAATCGGCTAGCGGAACCGATTTAGATGGATAGATTGATAACTACTCGTCTCGTGAGCAAACGGAAAGTTTTCAAGACAAACTTACAAAGAATTGTCGCACTCTCGCAGCGACGGCGGACGATTTACGGCGCAAATCGACAAAGATGGACTAAACTAGGGCAAAGTAGAAAAATATGGCTGAAAAGTAAAGAATATTGAAAAAACGATTCTATATTGTATTGTATGTTGTGTGTTGGTTGTTCTTTTTACAATTGAACCAGCCTTGACCCTTATATAGGCGTTGGTCTTGCCCTCTACATGCCCTTCTCCATGTCCTATTCGGGATAAACATATTTGGAAACCCGAGATACAACCGTATGAAGAAAGGAAACCCGAAGATTGACGAAGTCATCTAGGTTTCGGACTCTGCCGGTCAGACCGGCCATATGCCTTCGGTCTGACCGGCCCCACTACCCGGTGACTGGCCTATACACGGCGGTCAGACTGGCCTCCCCGAAGAAACCGACAAATTTTCAAATATTGGCAATCTTTCCTATTTTGATTCCTAAGTGCCAATTTTGGGTGTAAACAGTCATCACTCCTTTGAACATATTGATCTTATTTTATGAAATGATGTTGATTTAAACTTCAAACATGCATGCTATACACAAAACACCCATGCTTGATATACCATGCCTTGATATTGATTACCTTTAGTTATAATCTTTGTAAACCTCGATGTCACATAACAAGAGACTTTCTTCGGTAAAAATGCTTAGCCATGCTATTATTAGATTCATGCATACTCATGTTTTTGCAAAGAGCTATATGCTTGGGCAACTACCTTTGGGAAAGGTAGTTGAGATACGGCATGTGGAGACATGAGCGCCACATTGCCATGAGAATGATCAAATGAGTTTTGATGAAAACTAAAAATACCAAACAAATATTTTAGACTGGGGCGGCTGAATGATTTGGGTGGATTCCGGAAAAGGCAAGTGCCGACCCTGGTCAATTAAGGACCGACCCATGAGATAGCCGGGAAAACGAGCCAGTACAACCGTACTTCTCGAATGGGTATAGACCTAGCGGAGTATATATCCGAGCGGAGGTAGTATCCCTGCGTAGTGGTTCAGGTGTTGGGTTGAGTTAAGGGCTTACCGGTAGGGGATTTACCGCTGGTAAGTACCTGGGCAAAGATCGGGTCATACGATCAATATGAGGAGATGAAGATAGAGGTTGGAAATTGAAGACGGAGCAAGTCTTTCTCTTACCCCGGGAATGCCAGAACTCCTCTCACTGCTAGAAAACGACGGCTAGAGTGCATGAGGGCTTAAGTTCATGGAGCGGGTACTGCCAAAGTGAGGTTATCGAAAGGCTTTGCCGTGACCGTCCCATATAGAGGGATGTAAGCTCATTCAATGGGCAGTTGCGAAGTACGGGTAAAGTGTACATCCACTGCAGTGTGAGTGAAACAATCTATTCGAATAGCCATGGTCGCGGATATAGAGCATCGTGAGAAGACTTTCGCTTGGCTAGACTCATAAATTTTAAAATGATGGGATGGGTTTGCATGATGATTTTTATGTACTGGTGGACCAACTTCTCAAAATACGAGAACGGTAGACTCCCGAAAACCATGACGATCCGGTGGTGGGAATCTATCCTTTGGATCACAATGGATGTTGGATGTAACTGCCGCCGCTTAATGAACTATGGTAATAAAACTTGACCTGGCTAGACATTAGGTTTGTGAAATGATTTACGAAAATTGGCTTTATGCAAAAGAACCACAGCCATCCTTTGAATGACCCTATCATATGCATCATTCCGTGTTGGCTTGCTGAGTACATTGGGTACTCACCCTTGCTATACGCACAAACCTTTAGATGGAGGAAAGGAAGAACTGGAGAACCCCTATGCTTACTACCAGGATGAGTGAAGACATTGGAGCGCAATAGGTCTTAGTCCCCGGTCGTTGTCTGTCCTCGCGTTTACCACTATAGGAAATTATTTGTCGCTTGTCTTCAAATATAATTTATATATATATATATATTTGCTAGACTTAAAACCTAGATTATTTAGTATAGTTTTTAGCTTCGAGATTATTTTTAGGATCAACTATTATATAAGGCTTGTCGGCCCAATAAAATTTGTGATAAAATTTAAAGTTAACACTTTCCTTTTATTTATTATATTTTGAATCATCAATCATAATATTTCTCAAACTTTGAATATATTCACTTAAAATAATACCACATCATAGTAATTAAATCGGTTTAATACGAAACTTCAAATCTGTGTAACTCGCTCATTCTAACTTGGATTTTGCCAAAACTCGAACCTAAACTTACGTAAAATCATAACCTAGTGTTAGAATCTGCCTTTGCAATTTATTTGGTTTTCATGGATTTTATTTGAATTCTAATCGAATTCAATTGGATTTCTTGCACGTACGGTAGAGTCCGAGGGAGCCGTTGAGAACATTGAAGACTCAAGCCAACAAGGTCACGAGTCAAGTCATCACTCCTTTGAACATATTGATCCTATTTTATGAAATGATGTTGATTTAAACTTCAAACATGCATGCTATACACAAAACACCTATGCTTGATATACCATGTCTTGATATTGATTACCTTTAGTTATAATCTTTGTAAACCTCGATGTCACATAACCAGAGACTTTCTTCGGTAAAAATGCTTAGCCATGCTATTATTAGATTCATGCATACTCATGTTTTTGCAAAGAGCTATATGCTTGGGCAACTACCTTTGGGAAAGGTAGTTGAGATACTGCATGTGGAGACATGAGCGCCACATTGCCATGAGAATGATCAAATGAGTTTTGATGAAAACTAAAAATACCAAACAAATATTTTAGACTCGGGCGGCTGAATGATTTGGGTGGATTACGGAAAAGGCAAGTGCCGACCCTGGTCAATTAAGGACCGACCCATGAGATAGCCGGAAAACGAGCCAAGCACAACCGTATTTCGAATGGGTATAGACCTAGCGGAGTATATATCCGAGCGGAGGTAGTATCCCTGCGTAGTGGTTCAGGTGTTGGGTTGAGTTAAGGGCTTACCGGTAGGGGATTTACCGCTGGTAAGTACGTGGGCAAAGATCGGGTCATACGATCAATATGAGGAGATGAAGATAGAGGTTGGAAATTGAAGACGGAGCAAGTCTTTCTCTTACCCCGGGAATGCCAGAACTCCTCTCACTGCTAGAAAACGACGGCTAGAGTGCATGAGGGCTTAAGTTCATGGAGCGGGTACTGCCAAAGTGAGGTTATCGAAAGGCTTTGCCGTGACCGTCCCATATAGAGGGATGTAAGCTCATTCAATGGGCAGTTGCGAAGTACGGGTAAAGTGTACATCCACTGCAGTGTGAGTGAAACAATCTATTCGCATAGCCGTGCTCGCAGATATAGAGCATCGTGATAAGACTTTCGTTTGGCTAGACTCATAAATTTTAAAATGATGGGATGGGTTTGCATGATGATTTTTATATACTAGTGGACCAACTTCTCGAAATACGAGAAGGGTAGACTCCCCAGAAAACCATGATGATCCGGTGGTGGGAATCTATCCTTGGGATCACAATGGATGGTGGACAGAACCGTCGCCGGCTTAATGAACTATGGTAATAAAACTTGACTCGGCTAGACATTAGGTTTGTGAAATGATTTACGAAAATTGGCTTTATGCAAAAGAACCACACCATCCTTTGAATGACCTGTCATATGCATCATTCCGTGTTGGCTTGCTGAGTACGTTGGGCACTCACCCTTGCTATATGCACAAACCTTCATATGGAGGAAACGAAGAACTGGAAGAACCCTATGCTTACTACCAGGATGAGTGAAGACATTGGAGCGCAATAGGTCTTTGTCCCCAGTCGTTGCCTATGGCAATCGACATGCCGCTGCCTTCCGTCTGCTATCTTATCTAATCTCTGATTTTGGTTGTATCCGCACCAGTAGGTCCTGCATGTAATGATATTGCCTTCGGGCCTATTATTGTAATACTTTTGGTGTAAGACTATTCGTGCACTTTGCACCCGATAATTCAGTACTGTACTCGTGGGTATCAAACTACTCGATCCAGGGAAATGATAATATGAACATGAATGATTCCCGTCCGCAAAAACGGGGGTCTACACATGCCGAGCGGTCAGACCGGCGATTCAACCTCGGTCAGACCGGTTCCAGAACAGAGGTAAAGTTTTATTTCCGATAAAACTTTGTTTTTGGGTGAACCAACCATTCACCCCCTCTAGTTGGCTTTTCATTGGATATTCGATTCTACAAAATGAACTTTGTATTATTAAAATTACTTCTTGAGCTCCGAAAATCCACAACAAATTTCAGAGAGTACTTTAGAGCATGGAGAATATTAAAAAATATTTTCAGCCATGATTTTTAAAGAAAATTTTGATCATTTATTTTCACTTGATAATTTATTTTAACTTTTAATATAATTTTCTAGAAATATATTATTAAATTATTTTTAATCTCGAACGAAAATCGGGTCATGACAAAGACCCAAAGAGTACAGAGGATTACTATATATCAATAAATGAATTGCTACAAAGCATTCCAAATCTGCAGAGGATCTAAAGTATACTTTGAGCTGATGCTTGGTGAAAATAAAAATGTGCTGCTCCCAAACTTTACATAGGAAAGAATACTAAATGACATAAAATTAAAGGTGGTGTTATTTTAGGAGAGGATTGATATGGCTGGCTACTTACAGTTTTTGAAAGCTCACTGCCTATCGCCATGCATGCAGGCAGAGAGGAACAAATTCATATTGCAGCAGAAAACCATAAGCCTGTATGTATCACAATTAAATGAAGCTTCATTATCATTCTTCATAGGCATGTTTGTGGAACACCCCAAGAAAGAAAGAAAGGTTTCATATGTTGCATGTAAGAAAATTATTGGTCCATTTTCAAGGCTTTGGTTTTTTAGCCATAGATACTAATTAATTTGGCTTCAAGAGCAAACTATGCAACACTGAACCATAAAGTTTATACTACAGAGGTAGCTAAATATATGACATTGTTGACTTTATTTGATTTTTATGTGCAACTTTAACCACTGGTTTTTTTAAGAATAACAATAATATCTAACAACTTTATAATATTGAAAAGTACTTATGAAGAAAAACATACCATTTGATCTTTACATCTTTTAGCGTTATTGATGGTCTATGTTTTAAAACTTTGACCGAATAAGGTTAGCAATATCATATATTAAATTACAGAGAAAGTAATTCTTAATGAAGTTATTGAGATATGTATACAGTATGAATTGAACCAAACGGTTGAATTAAACCTCAGTGATGCTGATTAGCTAATGTCTGGTCTCCGCTAGACACTAATAACCGTGCCATCCCCAACCACCTATCTCCGCATCAAAACCCTGTGACTCCTCCCTAATTGATACCCAACCAAACTTATCCACATAAACTTATGTTATCATCCCCATCCTGTGCCTCCTCTCCACCCCTCTTCCCCGCATCTCTCCTTCCACCCGTAGGACTCCTACTTGTTACCCCTCTCCATGGCCAACATCTCCTTCCACACACCCTACTCCCTTGCCTCTCTCCTTCCACCCTACACACCACCCCACTACATGAGACTCCTCCCCTAGCGCCTATCTCTCCCTACCCCCATCACATCCCTTCCTCCACCATATACACCTCCTCATTTCACTTTCCTCTGTCCATCCCATCTCGTCGACTAAGGACACTATTCCTCCTCTTCTTCTCGACCATCCAATGTGCACCTAATGGTTCAAAACCAACATGAAGAATCAGATTCACATGATTCTATGGTTCATTTAGATGTGGATGAAGATAAAATAATGATGACATCTGTGTTACCCCATCCTTCGATATCAATGAGCAAATCAGTTGAGAGGAAGAGAGGAAGACCACACAAGCATGCGAAAGGAACTTCAATGTCTTCTGTTACTCTAGAAGGTAACGACAATGTTTCTCTAATACTTCCCTGAGCCAAATTAGATATATCTAGTCAAAGAAACAGAGGAAGGCCGCCCAAGCATGTGACAAATAATTCAGAGGATCCTTCTCAAACTTTTATTGTTGAGTGCAAGAAGAGGGAGGGCTGACCATTTGCGTAGTAATTCAACAGTTTTGTTGAGTGATTCATGTTTGCCAGTAATTGATGGATTGACAAAATAGAAGCGATCATGGGAACTTGACAGGGATAACTTGCATATGCTGTATTTTTTTTTCAAATTTCAGATCATCCTAGGGAATCTCCCAATGATATACTCATCATGATGGGCAAATTATATTATGTCATCCATATCGTACACTTCTAAATTCTGAAAACACACATGCACACGCAAGCCCACATGCACCCCCCACACACACACACTCACACACACAATTATTCCCATACCACCTCTGAGGGCTGATGTGGTGTGACAACTTGGAGCTGATGTAGCAGAAGTGAATGCACGATAGTGTGCTCTCACACACCACATCATCTCCAAGTAGGCATGCCACGTCAGCTCCTAGCAGGATGTCAATGCTTTTGGACGTGTGACAGTACATTAGACAAGTTTATTGGTGCTCAGTGCAAGTTTAAAACCATTATAAGCCTAGCAATTAGTTTTGTTAGAAATGTAGGCCTATTTTGGTATATTTTAATTTTAGAATTAATCAGGTAAACAAGCAATATTTCTATGACTATAATGAGTAAAACAAATAATGTGAATGCGTTCATTTTTAAAAATAATTTAAATATGAACAATATGCAACAGTAAAGTATATACCTTATCGAGGGGACAATGCCGAGGGTTGCACTCGTACTGCCGGTGGCATTAGTGGTGCTGGCAGTGTTGTTACCGCTCGTGTTAGACATGCTTGGTGTCTTGTTGATGTAGTCGTACAAATGTTGATGCAATGACGAGTTATTGCAGCGCAGTTGGCCACCAGGATGTAGTTGACGTAGGCATACACCACGAACGGCCACCGGGAAGTAGTCGACGTAGATGTACAACATGAACGGTCACCAGGAAGTAGTCGATCAGAGGTCCAGCACTCACGTTGATCGCTCACAAAAAACCTTATCGCCTATCTATCACGAGCAGGATCTTAGCGACAGACATGGTTTTGGAGGCTTTGCTCTCGCCAGCAAAGTGCGCGTAGTCCTAGCAATGGGAATGCAGGCAAAGGCAGGAGACAACAGAAGACAGGAGAGGAGAGGCTTGAGCTCTGGTCTGTATTGAGGAGGAGAAGAGACGCTCCTTTTATAGGTGTGCAGGAGAGGATGAACCTGGACACCATGAAGGGCATCAATGGTTGTGCATCAATGGCCATTATTAGGCTACTGTTAACACAAGAATCAATGGCTATTATGCTACTGTTATCACAGAGAAATAATGTTGCAATTGACATCTGCTTGCAACACCAGGAATAATGCTGCCATTTCACAGGAATGATTCTCCAATGATGACTATCATCACACTACATATCATAGGAATGAATACTAGTTATTGTCATTCAACTGTCGCAAAAACGAAACGGCAAAACTAGGATTCCAGGCTAGGCCTTCCCAAGGACCACCGCCACCGCCACGCCACGCCACGCCCCGTCTCGGCGAGGCGAGCAAGCACGCGGGTGTGTGGCCTCCTGCGACTCTTCCTTAATCTCTCAACTGGTTCATAATTAGTCCACATATTTAAGGAGGTGTTAATCCCTCTTATCTCTCAATATGGTACTAATTGTTCTCCACCTCCAATAAACGTGGGCCTCGGGATTTAATGGGCCAAGCCCAACAATCCCCGCCAAATTGCGAGCCACACGTAAATTGCTCTCGTTACATTGTTGCTTTTAGATACTATTGTTTGATGGAGACTGTTAAGTTGAACTTCCATCTTGGGCTGAGGCTACAATTATTCGTAACTGTTCAATGAACTATGCCTTGAATTGACAGTCTTGTGTGAACAAGTTTGACCAGAACCCTTCATTGATACTAGGCCGCGAAAGCATCCCCACGGGTTGGATCTTATAAGTCATACTCCACGCCTTTCATGAGTATATAGAGATCACTCACATCTCATAGACTGTGACTAGTAGTCGAACCCATATAGGTTTAATCCTCAAAAGATGTTCTGTAGGACATCTCTGCTTGGTAAAAGCCACTCGGATCACATTAAGGTAAAAGCCAACATGCCTTACAATTTTGAAGAGAAATATACTTTCACAGGAATGAACCTAGTTAAAGGTTCTCTTCGCTCAGTCATTCAATGGCTTGTTTCGCTGTCCAAATTCACGAGATCTCCAATCACAAAGGACAGGTTACCACCTAGGTATAACTCACATGATGAGTCTTAGGCCCAATTCCCTGGATGCATTGTCTATAACATTTCATGAAAGACCCTTTGTAAATTGATCTGCCAGGTTTTTAGTTGTCTGGACATAATCCAAGGCTATCACTCCGGAGCTTCTCAATTTCCTGACAGATTTCAACCGTCTCTTTACATGTCTGGATGACTTCATGTTGTCCTTCGAACTATTCACTTTGACAATCATTGTTTGATTATCATAGTTCATCAGGATAGCCGATATGAGTTTTCCAACCATCGGTAAATCCATTAGGATTTCGCAAAGCCATTCAGCCTCAATAGTGGTGGTATCCAATACTGTGAGTTCTGCCTCCATAGTTGACCTTGTTAGGATGGTCTGCTTGCAAGACTTCTAGGAAATAGCGCCACCTCTGAGTGTGAACACATATCCACTCGTGGCTTTTAACTCATCAGCATCAGATATCCAATTTGAATCACTATATCCCTCTAGTACCCTTGGATAACTGGTATAGTGTATTCCATAGTTCACGGTACCCTTTAGATAGTGCATCACTCTTTCCAAAGCATGCCAATGATCATTTCCCGGGTTAGACACAAACCGACTTAGTTTGGTCACAACAATGGAGATGTCAGGCCATGTAGCACTAGCTAAGTACATGAGTGAACCAATAGTCTGAGAGTATCTCAGCTGATCTCTCATTAACCGTTTGTATTTCCTTAATATCATACTAGCATCATAAGGTGTTGAAACAGGTTTATAGTCACTGTAACCAAATCGACTTCAAACCTTTTCCACATAATGGGATTGCAAAAGTGTAACCCCACCATCACCTTCTCTTACTAGTTTTATATTAAGGCTTGTCCCAAAAATTAGTATGTCATCAACATACAAACATAGTATCACTCCTTAACCCCCACCATAGCGAAAATACACACATTTGTCAGCTTTGTTCACAACAAAGCCGACAGATGCCAGAGTCTGTTGAACTTCTCATGCCATTGCTTAGGTGCTTGCTTGAGGCCGTATAAAGATTTCAATAACTTATACACCATTTCTTCTTGACCTTTTGCTACAAATCCATGTGGCCGATCCATATAGACCTCCTCTTCCTACTCTCCATTTAGGAAAGTTGTTTTAACGTCCATCTAATGAATGAGAAGACCATGAGAGGCTGCCAAGGAAAGTAACACTCAAATTATGGTCAATCTAGCAAGTGGTGAATAAGTATCAAAAAAATCTTCTTCTTCCTTTTGGGTATACCCCTTGGCCACAAGTCTAGCCTTGTACTTTTCAATAGTACTATCAGGCCTAAGTTTTTTCTTGAACACCCACTTGCATCCTACGGATTTGCACTTGTAAGGACGTTCAACAACTTCCCAAGTACCATTAGACATAACAGAATCCATCTCACTTCTCACTGCTTCCTTCCAATAGTCAGCATCAGGAGATGAGTATGCCTCTTCAATAGTTCTCGGAGTGTCATCCACGAGGTATACAATGAAATCATCACCAAAGGACTTTGCAGTCCTTTGTCTCTTGCTCTATCTAGGAGCTTCATTGTTATCCTCCTTAGGATTTTCTACAAGTGTGGATTCACTGTGTTCTATCAGTTTGGTAGAGGTATCCTTTTCGATAAACTCTTGCCTAGATGAACTTGTTTCATCTCTCAAGGGTAAAATGTTGTAAAAAAATGTAGCATCTCTGGACTCCGTTATTGTGCCAACATGCAAGTCAGGTACTCCATATTTTATTACCAAAAATCTATAACCAACACTGTTAATAGCATAACCTAGGAAGACACAATCCACATTTTTAGGTCCAAGCTTACGTTTCTTTGTGATTGGCACACTAACTTTTGCCAAACAACCACAAGTACGTAAGTAAGAAAGTGTTAGCCTCTTCTTCTCTCATTCCTTGAATGGAGTTGTTTCTTTATTCTTTGTAGGAACATGGTTTAGGACATGACACACGGTCAATATAGCTTCACCCCACCATGCCTTGGAAAGTCCCGCTGTTTCTAACATGGAGTTAACCAGATTAGTTAGAGAGCGGTTCTTTCTTTTAGCAACCCCATTTGACTGAGGTGAATAGGTGATGAGGACATCACCGAGCATGATCCAATTGCTGCTACACCAACACCACCGATCACTCGTGCAACAACATTTGATGGTCCGATCACTCGTAGTCGCGCCAAAAAGATACAACAAGAGGTGCACGTGCTACTTTTAGAGTTTATTTACTGCCTAAGTCATGTGCTTTGACTTTGCTTAGGTGACGGGATGGTGATCGGATGGCAGAGACGCGCTGCTCGGAAGACTAGTCGGAAGGCTGACAGAAGGTCCAACTTGCAGGCGTCACCACGGACAGAATATGAAGAGACTGGGGCTCTATGACGTACGGATGGAAAGCACATCAAGTCTACTTTCACACCCAACAAACCGTTTGTCAATTGGAGTTCCCAGTCAAGAGTTATGGTCGGTGGGTCAGGCAGTCAAACAACAGCGCGAGTTGCTCAACTGGTTGGCCTTCCACCTTCCCCACGAGCTGGGCTGCGTTCATACTCATCTAGGAGGGTTGTTCCTAGTATCAATACCCCCTGTAGGCATCCAAGAACCCCTGGGTTTTGCTTAGATTGCATCTACACTTGTTGTGTGAGATATTGCCTTCGCACTAGACCGATAGGCTGCTCCGTTTGGTTTGTAAAACCCCACCTGTTCGTGTTCTTCATCTCATATTTCGCATTCGTGTTGCATTCTTCCTGCTCTTGCTTGTGTCTTGGATGCGCTTGCAGGGATAAGCCTTCGTGGCGAGGTCAACCAAGTCTCGGCGAGTTTGATAACCAACGGAGCAGTGGTGTTTCCATCGCTAGGTTTTGATCCGTTCGGACCGGAGCCTGCTACCGATTACGTCGACATCTCCACACATCCAAGTTACCCTCTATGTACGGAAGATCGGGACAACCTTTTCCCTATCATTTGGTACCAGAGCTCCAGTTTGCTCGTAGGTAATCTCTTGTTCTTCGTTTTCATACCTAGAGTCCAAAAAATTGCCCCACAAAAATTTGTGTTCGTCAAGTTTTCCCTGTCCCAAACCCCTTTGTGCCTTCGTGGTTTTCAATTTCAGTTGGCTTTGTTGAGTTTGTGTCCTAGTGAGTAGTGCTGCTTGATTAGTCATGTTCAAGTTTGAGTTGAGTCTCCCATGTTCTTCCTTGCCCGATCCATTTCTCCTTCGTTTTTCCTTGCCCGATCCGTTTCTTTTCCACCCACCGCATACACATCACTTTGACTTCTTTTCAGTCTCATTTTCCACCATTTCCCTTCGTGTTAGTTTTGGCTTTACATGTCCTAGAGTCCACCGAAGCCATAAAAATCCCAGCCTTGGTTAGTACAATTTATCACGTGTTGTTTCCATTCATCTTGTTGCTGGTCACCATTACCATCTCGCACCGTGTTCTTGTTGTTTTCATCATCCACACCCCATATTAGTTGTCCTGTGTTGCTGAAAAATATATATACATAAAAAAAGAGAACAGATCAGTGAAAAAAAAGAGCCAAAAAAAAGAGAGAGAAGTTGAAAAGGGGATATATTGTGGACTGCATAGTTGCAAATTTCAGATTCTGAAAATCCTGTTGTGGTGCTTGTGACCACAATATTTCACATCTATTGAGTGAGTTACACACTTGATTTTTTTAGTACCATAGCCTTCCTTGAACAGCCACCTATAGCTCCACAAAAAGAAAAGAAAAAAACATAGCATCGGGTTTTCGGCTATCGTAGTTCCTTTCTTTTCTCGCCTTTGTCGCAGGTTGCTCATACTTTTCTTGGATTTGATAGACCAGCAGCTGTGACGAGTACTTGGGACATTCATTCAACTTTGTTTTACTGATTTTGTGATCGCTAAACCTTGCTACTAATATTGCATATCCGAGCTTCACGTACTCTTGGTCCAAATAGGGCTACCTGGCGATCAACCCACGCTTTGCAGGTATCACAACCTCTCCAACCGGTGACCTTCCTAATTGCAGCGTGGTAAGACCACTTGCAAGCGCTAAGGTGCTTGGCGATTTGCTTCCACCACACTTTTCTCACAAACAATCTCCCCACCTAGCCACATTGCATCGGATTACTTTCTTTGTCTTGTTTTTTTTATCTTTTCGCTAACATGGCAGATGACAATGGTACCCCTTCATCAAACTTCAATGAGTGTGTCTCCCGAGCGGTCCTCGTTGAGTCTCAACGTCAGACCCAAAACTCCATTGAGCGGTTAGAATGTGCTGTGGTAGACCTCGTTGGCCGGATGACCGCCATTGAGATGCGCTTACCTCCTCCACAAGATGAGAGCGAACATGATGATGACGACGGCCTCTCCGATTCCGCCAACAATGAAGTTGACCCTGACGCAGCTGCTCGTAGATGCCTCCGATTCAACCGTCAAGGTATGGGTGGCAACCGCCATGGTAACCGCCAACCTCGAGGTAATAATGAGGAGCGAGGTAACAATGATCCATACTCCATAGTTAAATTTTCAGTACCTCCTTTAGCTGGTACCTATGATGCGGCTGCATATTTAGAGATGACGGTAGAGCAAAAATTTAACTCTCATGTAGTGCCTGAAATCCACCGTGTTTGATTAGCTACTAGTGAATTTACTGGATTTGCTCTTCTTTGGTGGAATGAATTAGTTCTTGCGGGTACTGATCCTCAAACTTGGGATAGATTGAAACGAGCAATGCGTACTCGGTTTGTTCCTCCTTCATACAAACGTGATTTGAGAAAAAAATTGCAGCGCCTTAATCAAGGAAATAAATCTGTTGAAGAGTATTATCAGGAATTGCAAATAGGTTGCTTGCGTGCTGAAATAGAGGAGGATAATGAGGATAAAATGGCTCATTTTTATGGTTGCTTACGGCATGAAATTCAGAATATTATTGATTATAAAGAGTACAACACTATCACTCGTCTGTTCCACCTTGCTATGTTGGCGGAAAAAGAATTGCAGGGTTGACAACCACAACAGCGCAGCAGGAACACCACGGGGACTGCTCCTTCCTCTCGATCAGCTGGGCAGCAGCGAGCACCACCACCACCTTCTACTCAACCGGCAGCAACTTCAGCACCCGCTGCATCTACAACACCGGCTGAGAGCTCCAAAGCGGGTGCCTTGAGAGCGCCAGCCAAGACCACCTCCTCGGCGGCCTCCACTGCACGTTCTGCAGCAATCCAATGCCACCGATGCAAAGGCTTGGGCCATGTCATTAAGGATTGCCCTAGCCAACGGGCTTACATTGCTACAGAAGACGGAGGCTATGTAAGTGCTAGTGATGTTGAGGATGAACTTGCACTTGCTGCTAACCTTGCAGGAAATAATACTTCCGATTACGACATCGCTATTTTGGGAGTCGATGCCTCTGCTGGACACGAATCACTCATCGTGCAGCGTGTGTTGAGCACACACATGGAGCAGAAGCAGGCACAATGGCATAACCTTTTTCAGACCTTCTTGATTGTGAACGATCGCCGTGTACGTGTCATCATTGGCAGCGGTAGTTGCAACAACTTGGTAAGCACTGACATGGTCACTAAGCTTCAGCTTCCCACACATGCCCATCCTCATCCATACCATGTTCAATGGTTCAATAACAGTGGTACGGTGAAGGTAACACAAACTGCCCGGATTAAATTTTCCATTGGGGCATACTCAGATGTTGCTGATTTTGATGTCGTGCCAATGCAAGCATGTTCTGTTTTATTTGGCCGTCCTTGGGAGTATGATACTGATGCTACACACCATGGTAGAAGCAACAAATACACATTTACACATAAAGGAAAGAAATACACTTTACTTCCTATGTCACCTGCTGAAATTGTGCAATTTGAACAAGAAAAACATGCTAAGGAAGCACAAAAGGGCACACCAATTTCTGAAAATCAGCAAGTGGCTAGGACTGTTTTCCACCTAAAAAGGATAAGGTTGCTTCTCCTTCATTGTCTCAAGGTATTAAATTAAAAGGGCGTGTGATGCTTGCAACAAAGAGTGACCTTGCTGAAGTTTATAACACGACAACCCTTAACCTTGCTGAAAATTGCGACGGTGATGCACCTTGCTATGGTTTGCTCTGCAAAGATGTGTTATTTTCATTGGAGAATGTCTCTAGTTCCGTTCCCGCTGCTGTCACTAACCTTTTGCAGGAATTTAAGGATGCTTTTCCTGATGAGATAATCCCGGGGCTGCCACCAATCCGTGGCATCGAGCATCAAATTTATTTGATTTCGGGAGTATTTCTGCCCAACCGTGCTGCCTACCGCACGAACCCAAAAGAGACCAAAGAGATTCAACGACAAGTACAAGACCTTCTTGATCGTGGGTACGTTCATGAAAGCCTTAGCCCTTGTGCGGTACCCGTTCTTTTGGTTCCTAAGAAGGATGGTAGTTGGGGCATGTGTGTTGATTGTCGTGCAATAAATAATATTACCATTCGATATCGTCATCCTATTCCTAGGTTAGACGACATGCTTGATGAACTCAGTGGTGCCAATATGTTTTCCAAGATTGATTTACGTAGTGGTTACCATCAAATTCGCATGAAACTAGGTGATGAGTGGAAAACTGCATTTAAGACTAAATTTGGCTTGTATGAATGGCTTGTTATGCCTTTTGGATTGACCAATGCACCTAGCACCTTCATGCATTTGATGAATGACGTCCTACGTCCCTTCATAGGTCGATTGGTAGTTTACTTTGATGACATCTTGATTTACAGCAAGTCTACCAATGAACATGTTGAGCATCTATGCGTTGTTTTTGCTATCCTACGTGAGGCTCGACTATTTGGTAATCTTGAGAAGTGCACATTTTGCACCGATCGAGTCGTGTTTCTTGGATATGTTGTCACTTCACAGGGCATTGAGGTTGATTCGGCAAAGGTCGACGCGATCAATAGCTGGCTGCAACCTCAAACTATCACCCAGGTACGTAGCTTTCTTGGTCTTGCAACATTTTACCGGTGGTTTGTGAAAGATTTCAGCACTATAGCTGGCCCTCTGAACGAGTTGACCAAGAAGGGAGTTGCTTTCACTTGGGGAACCAGCCCAAGAACAAGCTTTTGCTACACTCAAAGATCGCCTCACGCATGCACCCCTCCTTCAGCTGCCCGATTTTGGTAAGACTTTTGAACTTGAATGTGACACGAGTGGCATTGGAATTGGAGTGCTGCTGCAAGGAGGAAAACTCGTGGCTTATTTTAGTGAAAAATTGCATGGTCCTTCACTAAAATATTCAACTTATTATAAGGAATTGTATGCGTTAGTGCGTGTGCTTCAAACATGGCAACATTATCTTTGGCCTAAGGAGTTTCTCATTCATTCGGACAATGAATCTTTGAAGCATATTCACAGTCAAAGCAATTTGGACAAAAGGCATGCTAAGTGGGTTGAATTTATTGAGTCATTTTCATACATCATTAAGCATAAGAAAGGGAAAGACAATATCATTGCCGATGCTTTATCTAGGCGCTATACCTTGCTTTCGCAACTTGATCATAAGATTTTTGGTTTGGAGACAATTAAAGGAATATATGCTACTGATTTGGACTTCAAAGATGCTTTTACAAACTGTCGTGAGGGGAGAGCTTGGAATAAATATGTGCTGATTGACGGATTGCTTTATCGTGCTAACAAGTTATGTGTTCCGGCAAGCTCTCTTCGTCTCTTGTTGTTGCAGGAAGTACATGGAGGCGGCTTGATGGGTCATTTTGGTGTGCGAAAAACAGAGGATGTGCTATCCACACATTTGTTTTGGCCTAAGATGCGACGCGATGTCGAGCGCTATGTCTCTCGCTGCACAACTTGCAACAAAGCTAAGTCCCGACTCAGCCCGCATGGTCTTTATACGCCCCTTTCCATTCCTAGTGTTCCTTGGGAGGATATTTTTACGGATTTTGCGTTAGGATTGCCTCGGACAAAGAAGGGGAGGGATAGCATCTTTGTTGTTGTTGATCGTTTCTCAAAGATGGTGCATTTTATACCTTGTCATAAGAGCGATGATGCTACTCATGTTGCTGATTTGTTTTTCAGGGAGATTGTTCGCTTACATGGTGTGCCAAACACCATCGTTTCACACCGGGATGCGAAGTTTTTGAGCCACTTTTGGAGGACGCTTTGGCACAAACTTGGAACCAAGTTGTTGTTTTCTACTACATGCCACCTGTAGGATCGAACAAGACAAAACAAACCTACCAAAGGGAGGGTGAATGGTAGGGAAAACCAAAAACCAAATCTTTTACGGAATTAAAAAATTTACCACCGATGAAACCGATCTACAAAGCAAAAACGAACAGAACCTATTGAAGCCACCGCCGGTCACACCACCTTACCTGCGCCGGTCAGACTGCCCCTCCTGGCCGGTCAGAGCGCCGCCTAGCCTCCGGTTGGACCGCCGCCACAACCATCCGGTCAAACCGCGCGCACGCCTGTGGTCAGACCGTCGGGATCCAGAAAACACCAAAAGATGAACTCTCGAAGAAGTAGATCAAACTATTTCAACTTCATTGCATCTAAAAGTGTTTACAAAGTGCAACAACAGCACTCCTTACCAAAATCTCGACCTAACTCAAAACCCTAGCTATTCTCACAAATTTCGCTCTTGAAAATCGATATCTAGGAGGCACACCCTCCTTCTCTATTTATAAATGCAGTAGGTCCACGAATTCTTCACCAAGTAGGACTCCTAATCCATGTAGGAAACCCTCTCTTGCCAGCCATAGACTCCACTCTATCCTTATCTTAATCAAACTTTCCAAATTCAGATTCCTTTCCAAATTCGACTCCACATACGATCCCTCTCGTATGCCATATAACTTCTCCGTCTTCTATGTGCATTATCCTATAGCCTTTTAGTATCCCTGCGTGCTAGACGTCTACTTCTCCCAAGTCAACTCCGATCCGACACTGGCAATACTATTCGAGGCCTCAAGCCATACCTGCACATATACGACAAAGAAACAATATATCGAGCACAAGTTTGTCCAAACTTGACTCACATTAGCTTGTCAACAGTAACCACACGCATAAGAATCATATAGAAATAAAATCCAAAAAGAAACAATCAAACCGAGAAATTAAACCAAAATCAGAGACGCCCGATCAGACCGCGCCAGTCTGAGTGACTGATAGTCGGAGTCCGACCGTGAGTCGAAGTTGGTCTGACCGACTGTGAGTCGGACTCGCCCGGTCAGACCGCACACACACATCCGGTCAGATCGTGCACATACACTGGTCTGACCGGTCGTGTCTGGCGGGTCTAACCATCACACAAAATATCACACGTTCGATTCAAAGCACAAATCCAATCGCAAATCCAATGTTTCATCACATAAACTACAAATCAAACTCATTTGATTAAACAATCTCCCCTTGATGAAACCATTGACAAACCCAACAAAAATCAATTGGTTTGATTTGTGATGTTTTGTGAAGCAACCCAAAAAGCATTTTTGAATGCAAGAAAATTCATTTCGAATGCAAGAAAAGTCTTTGAAAATTCATAATTTTGATGCACAATTTTGTTTCCTTGTTCTCCCCCTTTTGACAATGAGTTCATCAATGAATCATAAGCATGGAAGAGCTTTGCATTATATCAAAAGTACCTCAAGTACATGTTTTGCAATAGCAAGGTAGAAAAAGTGACTAGCTAATTAACAAGCATGCACTAGAATAAAAACATGAACCTTAAATATTACAACTAAGATCAATTCAACATTAATGATTCATGATTTCAACGATTTAAAATGCAACATTTTCACAACTGCAAAGATTGAAAGAAAAACCCAACGATATATACTTATGACATTGATACTCTTTGTCAAATTAATGCCTTCTCCAAAAAATAACCGAGAGAACTTTTAGCTCATTCTTTTTGAACATTTTTTTATACTTTTCTCTCAATTATTGCGGGTACATCCTTGTCGTCAAGATTGTTTCCAAGGATTCGGTACCCTTCTTTTTATCTCACCACGAATACGTCCTTGTCGTCAAGACTGTTTCCAAGGATTCGGTATTCATTTTTTCTCTCATATAAATAAGCATTTATGTACTCTTGCGGTGATTGGAACAAAAGGATTAATATGAGGAATAACAACTCATAAAGCATATACAAAAGCATTAATCATTCAACCTAAGCACTTGCTTCAATATTGCATATTTCATTAATTCAAGTAAAAGAATTATGTGTTATGTATCATATCTCTTAAAAGCAATATCAAAAGTTCAAGTAATTACTAAAATACACACAAGCTAATATAGTAATCAAATTATCTAACAAGCATTGCTAGCAAGCACTAGAATATACTAAAGATATAAGACATAGCTCATCCACCTTTTATTTTCTTTTCCTTTTTCTCCCCTTTTTTATCGCACCATACATGAATTACAACATGAATGCAAAAGAAGAAGGAAAATATGCATACAACAAAGAGCCAACAACTCTCCCCCTCAATTGATGCCAAAAGGATGAATAACACCTATTCTCCCCTAAGAAAAGCAAAGCGATAAGAATCCAAAGGTTTGGTGAAAATATCTGCAGGTTGCAACTTTGTATCCACAAATATCAATTCAATGCCCCCCTTTTCAACATGATCCCTCAGAAAATGAAAGCGAATGTCAATGTGTTTGGTGCGTGAGTGTTGTACAGGATTCTTAGCAATATCTATAGCACTTGTATTATCACAAAAGAGAGGAACTTTATCAAAAGTAAGACAATAATCTCTTAAGGTTGAAATAAGCCAAAGAATCTGAGAAAACAACTAGCAGCAGCAACATATTAATACTCAGCAGTTGATTGAGCAACATTTGATTGTTTTCGAGAGGACCATGAAATCAAATAAGTACCAAGAAAAAGGCATGTACCACTTGTACTCTTTCTATCAATTCGACAACCTCCAAAATCCGCATCAAAATAACCACTCAAGCAAATAGAATAAGAGGTAGAATACCAAATTCCAAATTCAAGAGTATGTTTCAAATACCTCATGATGCGTTTCACATCTTGACGATGCGAAGCCCTTGGAGAAGCTTGAAATCGAGCACACAAACACAGAGCAAACTGTATGTCTAGCCTCGAAGCAGTGAGGTAGAGCAACGAACCAATCATGCGCCTGTATTCCTTTTGGTTCACAGCTTCACCATCTTCATCGGGATCCAAAATAGTAGTAGTTCCTATCGGTGTAGTAACAGCTTGCAATCGTCCATTTTGAAGCGCCGTAGAAGATCATTGGTGTACTTTGTCTGATGAACAAACGTACCTTGAGGTGTTTGCTTAATTTGCAATCCCAAAAAGTAAGTCAATTCACCCATCATGCTCATCTCAAATTCCCTGCGCATTGTTTCAGCAAACTCCACAACCAAGTGTGAGATGAACAACCAAAGATGATATCCTCGACATAAATCTGAACAAACAGTAGATCATCACCATGCTTAAGAACAAAGAGAGTTTTATCAATTTTTCCAATTGTAAAGCCCTTTGCAAGTAAAAATTTTTTATGTCTATCATACCAAGCTCTAGGTGTTTGTTTCAAACCATACAAAACTTTTGACAAACGAAAAATATGGTTGGAAAAATCAGGATTTTCAAAACCTGGTGGTTGTTTTACATAAACTTCCTTCTGTATGTAACCATTAAGAAAAACACTTTTAACATCCATTTGAAACAACTTAAAACCTTTTGAAGCGGCAAAAGCCAACAAAAGTCTAATTGCTTCAATCCTAGCAACAGGAGCAAAAGTTTCATCATAATCCAACCCTTCCATTTGAGTAAAACCCTGAGCAACAAGCCTAGCTTTATTTCTAACAATTAAACCATCCTCATTCTGTTTATTTTTGAAAACCCATTTAGTTCCAATAATATTATGACCAACAGGAGGTTCAACAAAAAACCAGACTTTGTTTCTTTCAAAATTCTCAAGTTCTTCATGCATGGCGTTAATCCACGATTCGTAAGTTAGTGCATGAGTAACATCTTTGGGTTCAAAATTAGAGATAAAAGCATAATTTGCATGAAAATCATGATTTGTTACCTTAGACCTTGTAGTACGTTCACCCAAATTACCTATTATATGTTCCATAGGATGTCGTCGTTGAATATGAAGTGGAGCACTTACATCTGAAGTTTGTTCATCTTCTGTATCTTGTTCTGACGAAGTTGAAGCTTCTGGAGGTCTATTGGCATCATTACCCGAAGCTCCGAAAGAACCACTCGGCCGGTCTGACCGCTCCTCTGCCTGCGGTCTGTCTGCCGATGTGCCTACCGGCGCTATGCCCGGTCGGACCGGCTGACGCATCCTCGTCGTCTTCGTCATCGCTTTCCACAAAAATATCCTCCCCCTGAACTTGTGATAGGGTACCTGAAATTTCGGGTCTAGTCCGTGGACTAACCTCATCAAAAGTGACTTCGCAAGTCTCAACAATTTTATTAGTTTCTAAAACAAGTACGTGGTAACCTCGTGAATCCGTAGAGTATCCCAACATAAGTCCATCAACAGAGCGAGATTCGAATTTATCCAAATTTCCAGATTTGAGCACAAAACATTTACATCCAAAAACACGCAAGTGAGAAATCTTCGGTGAGTGTCCAAAGCGAAGCTCATAAGAAGTTTTTCCAAGTTTATATCTCAAGAAAACACGATTGGAAATATAACAAGCAGTGTTAATAGCTTCAGCCCAAAATTTTCTAGGAGTAGAGTATTCATCAAGCATAGTCCTAGCCATTTCAACCAAAGAACGATTTTTCTTTCAACAACACCGTTTTGTTGAGGAACCGAGAAGATGAAAATTGATTTTTAAGTCCTTTTTCATCACAAAACTTTTCAAAAGAAGCATTTTTGAACTCACCACCATTATCACTTCGAATAGTTCTCAAAACTTTTGGAAATTCAAGAGCCAAACGAAGATTCAAATTTTTAAAGTCATCGAAAGCTTCATCCTTAGTAGCCATAAAATAAACCCAAGAATATCGAGAAAAATCGTCAACAATGACCAAAACATACCACTTTCCTCCAATAGATTGCACTCTAGCTGGACCAACAGTATCCATGTGTAACAGCTGCCCTGGTGCATTCGTCATCACAGAAAATATGGGAGTATGCGAAGAAGCAACCATCTTAGCATGATGACATGGCGAACAAACCAATTCAAGATCATTCTTAAGTTTAGGCAAACCTCGAACAAGATCCAAACCACTAATCCTAGTGAGATGATCAAAGCCAACATGTCCAAGTCTACGATGCCAAAACATCACATCTTTTGAAAATTTTGCAACAAGACATGTAACTTTAGAAGAAATGCTATTTTCAAAATCTGCTTTAAAAACTCTTCCGTATCAAGAAAAATTAAGCACAACATCTCCAGAAGAATCAAAAACTTTACTTCCAATTTTCTTAAAAAGCACATCAAAGTCTTCATCAACAATTTGAGAAATGGAAAGCAAGTTGTACTTCAAATTTTCAACCAAAGCGACATTATTCAATGTAAACTTGTCACTTACCTTGACAGATCTAGTTGTAGTGATCGTGCTAGTAGAAGCATCTCCGAAGATGATTGAGTGCTTCCTTGATGCCTTTACGAGGGAGGAGAACCAACTTTTATCACTGGTCATGTGTCACGAACAGCCGGAATCAATGATCCACACGTTCTCCTTCCTCACCAAAAGGGCCTATACACAAGCAGATGTCGAAGTCTCAGTACTGGGGTTAGATAATAAAAATTTGAGAATCGAGTACTGAGACACACGACCTGAACCAACAGGAATATAACCAGTAGAAAATTCAAACACGTTTCCCGTTAGAAAAGTTAGCCCGAGGCCGGCTCGATCGCTCGCCGTACCTACGGTCCGATCGGGAGGCTTCACACCGGCCCGACTGCAGGTATAGCACCACCGTGACCGGTATAGCTCCGATCCGACCGTGTGTGGCACCGGTCCGACCGATGGTCCATCTGCGGTCTGACCGCCCGCCTCGAGGGAAAAGCCGATTTTTGCCATTTTAGTTTTGCAAAAGCTACCTCCCGTTCCTTTTTCTGTTTTCTAACAAGTCTAAAATAGAAACCAACAATATGTCCATGTTTACCACACAAAGAACAAACATATTTTTCACGATGAGTTGAAGAACAGGTTGAGACAGCAGGTTCAGTATTAACAATGTTTTTAGTACTAACAGCAGATTTAGCAATAAACACGGGTTTAGTACTAACAACAGGCTTGGTAGAACATGAAGCATTCAAAGAAGTCATAATGCCAGCAGATTTGAAAACAATGGGTTTAGGATCTGGTTTAGTCAAAATTTCACCTCTCTCAATTATACCCAAAACAGCAGGAGGATGCTTAGAAAAGTGAATATAGGGATCAAAACCTAAACCACAGTTGTCTCTGCTAACCTTTGATTGATCCAAAATCATGTTGAGATTCTTTTACCATCAGAAAAACGTTGCAAAGAACTTTTTAAGTAAGAAATCTCCTGAGTCAAAGTAGCACAATTTTTCAAGCATCCAAAAGACCTTTCTGTTTTCTACAAGTTTGACAAGAGAGCACTTCTTCTTGCTTAACAGTTTCTTCTATATGCCTAACACAACCTAAGGCATCTTTTAATCTCAAATCATAAGCAAGACAAGATGAGCGGGGTTTTGCACTAGATTTTTTCAACTTTTTAGCACTAATTGCATTAAACATAGAGCTAGCAAACAATACAATTTGACATTTCTTTAAAGCTCCTTTTGTTAAAAACAACTTATTAGTCAATCTAGTGTTCATGGCAAAGCTAAGAGCAAGACAAGATTCAAGCTTTCTAGATTTCTTAGATTTAGCATCAAGCTTTTTGCAAGTAGTTAAATTGACTTCTCTAACAGAATTGATCTCAGCAAATAAAACTTCACATGATATGCAATCATCATCAGAAGCAAGAGATTTTAGTCTATTATTTTTAGTTTTAAGAGAATCAATAACTGCTTCATGTTGATTAATCTTCTTTTCAAATTTAGAAATCTTGTAACCAAGTCTAGCAATCACATCTTGAAGATATTCAACACTAGGAGCATTTATTACCTCATTTTCTTCATCGGAATCTTCAGTACTCTTTGCCATGAGACAAACACCAGCGATGCTCTTCCCTTTGTCTTCCTCATCATCATCTGAGTACTCAACATCGCTGGATCCCTGTACGGCTGTAAAAGCTTCATCCAAGGCCTTCTGGTAGTACTTCCTCATCTACATGTTTTTGGCCTGCTTCTTGCTCTGCTTAGCTTCCTTAGATCCATCTTGAGCTTTTTCTTCCTATATACCTTTTCTAGCCTTGGGACATTGGGAGCGTATGTGTCCTGGTTGTCCATAGCCAAAACATCGGATTGGTCCTCCTCTTCTCCTGGACCTGATATTATACACAGCTCGAGAAATTCGATTAGCAAGCGATACCAAGTCCTCCTCACTGATTTCTTCCAGTTGATCATCGGACATGGCAGAGAAAGAAGCAAACATCGACTGTGAAGAAGAATCAGAAGATGCAGAAGTAGACACCAAGGCGGAAGATTTTGAATCAGTCCTTTTAGAAAGAATGTTCATCTCATAGGTTTTTAATTTAGTATAAAGACCATCCAAAGTCAAGGTGTTCACATCAACAGATTCCTGAATTGAGGTAACCTTAACTTACCAAACCTTCATATCAAGACCATTCATAAAATGATGAGCAACCTCAGATTGAGAATAATTATCATTATAAGAAGAATCAATAGATCTAAGATTACACAAATTTTGTTAAAACGGCCTAGATAGTCATTTAATGACTCCCCATGTGTCATCTCAATTTTGATGTACTCCTTTTTGAAAACATCTTTTCGCAACTCTTTAATGTTTGAAGATCAATTATGAAAATCATTCAAAACTTTCCAAATCTCATTTGCAGTGGTAAGATGTGAAACACGATCAAAATCGGATCGAGAAATTGCATTAAGAATAATGTTCCGAGCTTTGCAATTATTTTCAAAATCCAATTTGAGAGTAGGAGTATCAATGCGATCAGGGATGTCATAAGATTCTAAAACTATTAACCAAATGTCATAACCTTGAGATGTTATGTAAGATTCCATCTTTTTCTTCCAATAGTCAAAATCGGTTCCATTGAAAACATGAGGTTTGTTTGAAAACTTTTCAGCCATGGCAAAAGATCAGAAAAACAAATCAGGAATGAGGCTCTGATACCACTTGTAGGATCGAACAAGACCAAACAAACATACCAGGGGGGTGAATGGTAGGGAAAACCAAAAACAAAATCTTTTGCGGAGTTTAAAGATTTACCTCTTACCGATGAAACCGATCTACAAAGCGAAAACGAACAGAACCTGTTGAAGCCGCCACCGGTCACACCGCCTTACCTACGCCAGTCAGACTGCCCCTCCTGGCCGGTCAGACCGCCGCATAGCCTCCGGTTGGACTGCCGCCACAACCCTCCGATCAAATCGCGCGCACACATGTGGTCAGACCGTCGGGATCCAGAAAACACCAAAAGATGAACTCTCGAAGAAGTAGATCAAACTATTTCAACTTTATTGTATCTAAAAGTGTTTACAAAGTGCAACAACAGAACCCCTCACCAAAATCTCAACCTAACTCGAAACCCTAGCTATTCTCACAAATTTCTCTCTTGAAAATCGATATCTAGGAGGCACACCCTCCCTCTCTATTTATACATGCAGTAGGTCCACGAATTCTTCACCAAGTAGGACTCCTAATCCATGTAGGAAACCCCCTCTTGCCAGCCATAGACTCCACTTTTTTCTTATCTTAATCAAACTTTCCGAATTCGGATTCCTTTCCAAATTCGACTCCACATACGATCCCCCTCGTATGCCATATAACTTCTCTGTCTTCTATGTGCATTATGCTCTAGCCTTTTAGTATTCCGCGTGTTGGACGTCTACTTCTTCCAAGTCAACTCCGATCCAACATCGGCAATACTATTCGACGCCTCAAGCGATACCTGCACATATACAACAAAGAAACAATATACCGAGCACAAGTTTGTCCAAACTTGACTCACATTAGCTTGTCAACAGTTACCACACGCATAAGAATCATCTAGAAATCAAATCCACAAAGAAACAATCCAAAACCGAGAAACTAAATCAAAATCAGAGATGGCCGGTCAAACCGCGCCGGTCTAACCGACCGAGAGTCGGAGTCCGACCGGAGTCGAAGTCGGTCGACCGACCGTGAGTCGACCGCACCGGTCGACCGCACACACACCTCCGGCCGACCGTGCACATACACCGGTCGACCGGTCGTGTCTGGCCGGTCTAACCATCACACAAAATATCACACATTTGATTCAAAGCACAAATCCAATCATAAATCCAATGTTTCATCACATAAACGATAAATCAAACTCATTTGATTCAACATCACCCCGAAACCGATGGACAGACGGAGGTCGTCAACCACACGTGATCCGCCATGTTGCGTGCTGTTTTGAAGACTAATTTGTAGCTTTGGGAAGAGTGTTTACCTCACATTGAGTTTGCTTATAACAGGTCAGTACACTCCACTACCAAGGTAAGTCCGTTCCAAGTGGTATATGGCTTTAACCCCCACGCCCCAATTGATTTGGTACCATTGCCACCTTCTAAAAAGTTGAATCTTGATGCTAGCAAACGTGCTGAACTGTTACTTAAGATGCATGAATCCACTAAGGCTAATATGGAGAAGATGAATGCCAAATATCGAGTTTATGGTAGTTGAGGAAGAAAACATGTTACGTTTGAACCGGGTGATCTTGTTTGTCTGCATTTACAAAAGGACCGGTTCTTGGAGTTACGCAAGTCTAAATTGATGCCTCGCGCTGATGGTCCTTTTCGCATACTTGAGAAGATTAATGATAATGCATATAAACTTGAATTGCCTGCAGATTTCAGGGTTAGTCCCACATTTAACGTTTTAGATTTGAAACCCTACTTGGGAGAAGAGGATGAGATAGAGTCGAGGACGACTCCAATTCAAGAAGGGGAGGATGATGAGGACATCACCGAGCATGATCCAATTGCTGCAACGCCAACACCACCGATCACTCCACCGATCACTCGTAATCGCGCCAAAAAGATACAACAAGAGGTGCACACGCTACTTTTAGAGTTGTGTTATACTTCTAAGAATTATTTACTGCCTAAGTCTTGTGCTTTGACTTTGCTTAGGTGCACGGATGGTGATCGGATGGCAGAGACGCACTACTCGGAAGACTGGTCGGAAGGCTGACGGAAGGTCCAACTTGCAAGCGTCACCACGGACAGAATACTAAGATACTGGGGCTCTATGACCTATGGATGGAAAGCACATCAAGTCTACTTTCACACCCGACAAACCGTTCGTCAATTGGTGTTCCCAATCAAGAGTTATGGTCCAATTAGTGAAGGTGGGTCAGGCAGTCAAACAGCAGCGCGAGTTGCTCAACTGGTTGGCCTTCCACCTTCCCCACGAGCTGGGCTGCGTTCATACTCATCTAGGAGGTTGTTCCTAGTATCAATACCCCCTGTAGGCGTCCAAGAACCCCTGGGTTTTGCTTAGATTGCATCTACACTTGTTGTGTGAGATATTGCCTTCGCACAGGACCGATAGGCTGCTGCATTTGGTTTGTAAAACCCCACCTCTTCGTGTTCTTCATCTCGTATTTCGCAATCGTGTTGCATTCTTTCTGTTCTTGCTTGTGTCTTGGATGCGCTTGCAGGGATAAGCATTCGTGGCGAGGTCAACCGAGTCTCGGCGAGGTTGATAACCAATGGAGCAGTGGTGTTTCGATCGCTAGGTTTTGATCCATTCGGACCGGAGCCAGCTATCCATTACATCGAGATCTCCACACATCCAAGTTACCCTATACCTACGGAAGATCAGGACAACCTTTTCCCTATCAATAGGGAGGTGTCCTCTCATGAATAATATTTTGTTCCTCGCAGAATGAAGTAAAAACATTTGAGAAGTACTCGCCACCATGATCTGACCTAATTCGTTTGATCATCCTCTCAAGTTGGTTTTCTACTTTAGCTTTATAGATTTTAAAGTAATGCAATGCTTCATCCTTTGATTTTAACAAATAGATGTAACGAAATCTAGTGCAATCATCTATCAATGTCAAGAAATATTTTTTACCTCCTTTTGTCAACACACCATTCATTTCGCTCAAATTGGAATGGACTAATTCTAACAGTGCCAAGTTCCTCGCCTCCGTGGCTTTGTGAGGCTCGCGAGTTTGTTTTGATTCAACACAAACTTGACACTTCGAATTTTTGACATAGGTAAATTTTAGAATTAAACCCAAATTAGCTAAGCGTGTCATACAACCAAAATTAATGTGACAGAGCCTCGAATGCCAAACATTTGATTCATCAATATTAGTAACATTATTGACAACTTTATTACAATCATCAGACATAAAAAGTGGAACAAGTCTCCGCTGTCATAGCTTTTCCAATAAAAGTATCAAACTTGGATAAGATACATTTATTGGACTCAAAGGCTAATTTGAAACCATCTATACATAGTAGAGATCCACTTACTAGATTCTTCTTGATAGTGGGGACATGCTGCACATTCTTCAGCTGCACGATCTTTCCCGAAGTAAGCTTCAGATTGACCGTACCAACACCAAGAACACACGCATGTGACCCGTTTCCCATCAACAAGGAGCCAGTCCCTCCGACCTGATAAGAAAAAAACAAGGAGATATTAGCGCACATATGGATATTAGCCCCAGTGTCAATCCACCATTCTGGTGAGTGACATACTGAAAGAACTGTAGGTCATAAATTATCGTACCCCGAAGTTCCTCCAGCCTCGCTAATGACCAAGTTGGCAGACTTTTTGCCTTTGCGATTTGGACACTATGAAGCGAAGTGATCCGGACTCTCGCACACAAAGCAAACTCCCTTCTTCTTCTTTTTAGGTGGTACGGTTGTCTGTTTAGTCTTTGCTTGGTTCTGCGGTGGCTTTATCCTCTTCTTTTGGGAGTTGAAATTGTTCTTCTAAATGAAGTTAGAGCTAGAAGCTCCAACAATTCCTTTTACCCATGTGTCTTTTGCTCTCGCCTTCTCCTCGACATCAAGAGTCCCAATGAGATCAGTGATACTAAACTCTTGGCTCTTATGTTTCAGAGTAGTAGCAAAATCCCTCCAAGAAGGTGGCAGCTTAAAGATAATATCTCTGGCCACGAACTTTTTGGGCAACACACATGGGTTCTTTTTGCTATAGTCTTTGAGATCTTTTGCTAGCGCTTGAATCTCACGAACTTGTTCCACTACAGGACGGTCTTCTACCATCTTATAGTCAAGGAACTTGTCCATGACATACAGCTCATTGCCAGCATCAGACACTCCATACTGAGCCTCAAGAGTATCCCAACTTACTTTGCCATTTGGCAGCGAGAGGTACGTATCTATAATGTTTTCGGCTATAACACTTATGATGGCGCCTCGGAAAAAACTATCAGCCTGATCGAAGGCACTCTCTCCCTCTAGAGTAATGACTTCAGGTTTTTCATTTGCGACATGCATAACGTTCATCACCATTAACCACAATGAAAGCCTCTCACGTCAACATTTGTAATTGGAACAGCCAAACACATTTGGTTTAATTGATGCAACAAAGCTAGTTACCAAAAGCCTATCATCATGATAAGGTTTTTGGATTGTTAGAAATATAGGCCTATTTTGGTATATTTTAATTCCAGACTTAATCAGGTAAACAAAAGCAATATTTCTATGACTATAATAAGTGAAGTAAATAATGTGCATGTGTTCATTTTTAAAACTAATTTAAATATGAACAGTATGCAACTGTAAAGTATATACCCTATTGAGGGGCCAGTGCCGGGGGTTGCACTCGTACTGCCAGTGGCATTAGTCCCGCTAGCAGTGTTGTTACCGCTTGTGTTAGACATGCTTGATGTCTTGTTGATGTAGTCGTACAAATGTTGATGCAGTAACAAGTTGTTGCGTGCAGTTGACCACCAGGATATAGTCAACGTAGGCGTACACCACAACGACCACCGGGAAGTAGTCGACGTAAATATACAACACGAACGGTCATCGGGAAGTAGTCGATCAGAGGTCGAGCAGTCACGAAAACCTTATCGCCTGTCGATCACGAGCAGGATCTCAGCGACAGACATGGTTTCGGAGGCTCTGATGTATATTGAGGAGGAGGTGGGAGGCTCTTTTTATAGGTGTGCAAGAGAGGATGAACCTAGACACCATGAAGGGCATCAATGGCAATCATCAGGTTGCTGTTAACATATCAATGGCTATTATGTTGTTGTTATCATAGATAAATAATGTTGTCATACCAGGAATAATGTTGCCATTGCACAGGAATGATTCTCCAATGATGACTTTTATCATACTGCATATCACAGGAATAAATACTAGTTACTGCCATTCAATTGTCGCAAAAACGAAACGACATAACTAGGATTCCAGGCCAGGCCTTCCCAAGGGCCATATCCATGGCATGCCTTGGCGAGGCGACGTGAGCGCACACGCGTGTGGCCTCCTGCGACTCTTCGTTAATCTCTCAACTGGTTCACAATTAGTTCACATATTTAAAGAGGTGTTAATCCCTCTTAACTCTTAGTATAGTACTAATTGTTCTCCACCTCCAATAAACATGGGCCTCAGGATTTAATGGGCCAAGCCCAACAAGTTTGACATCATTTTCTTATAAACTAGATGATGTCCCACACTTTGTTGCGGAATGCATGAATGAGTCTATCTTAAATATTGTAAAATTTATGTATGAATATGTTGAAATATTGGGACAATGATGTGGGGATGATTATTTGATGTGCTTGAATGTTAAGCTCTAGAATGTAATAAACCATACTACGTTCATTAGCTTTAAGATGTAATATTGCTAAAGGATGATTACGTGGCATGTTTGTATATTGAGGTTTAGGATGTAGTGGGTATAGATATATTCATGAATTTTGCAGGAATATTCTTCCGTTTGATTATTCTCATGCACAAATATTTCATAAAACACCATTTTGTCCATAGAAGATGTTCAAGCACTTTCTTAATTAAGGTCCACATTTTAATAATGGACTGATGGAGGAATTTTAAGGATTTAAGTATTATAAATATTTTTTTAATCATGTGTAACAAAGGAATGGAGTTTATAAAATCCTACAAAATTCCTTTTCAATAACATACTGCATGGAGATTTTAGAGGAAACTTAGCATGAGGTCTATTTTATTGTAAACTTTCCTTTGAGTCTATCTCTACAATTCTTTGTGTTTTTTCATGCAGCCTTTGTGTGTTCAGCGTATTTATTTTTACAAAATCATGTGTTTTATTATTCGAATGTTTCAAAGAGGACCTAAGTATTACTCCTTATGGTAATACTTTAACCATTGAGTTTATTTAGGTAATTGATGAATTTTCATAAGGTTATATACCTAAAAACTTCATTTAGATAGCTGTGTTATTCATCGCTCGATCGATCAAAATCTTTCTTTTGTATACCCGTTTGACATTTTGAATTGTCTTCTTCAACAGGATTTGTTGTGGGCACTTGGAAAGCTGCTGGCTAGGTAGTAGATTTGGTATTCTCGCGTTACACATACTGGTGAATAGTGTTTGATTTGAAAGGAAGTAGGACCTCGTGTCAGAGTAGGGTTTGGGCTTTAGGGATTGGGGGTGCCAGATGGCTATTTCTACACACACCCTTATACTTCTCATTTTTACAACACTACCCCTGAAAGCAGATTTTTCTCTTCTTCACATTGTATTATTTGAAAAAAAACACAACTAGGTGTTGGGTGGTAGAAGGGCTTACACGAGATAAACACGAGAATTTTTTTTAAAAAGTAGCCCAACACGCATCAATTTCTCCTATGTAAAAAAATAATTCAAAAAGTGGAGGAAAACGGAATTGTTTAGATGCGTATGCATCTTCTTGGTAATAAAAAACATTGTTGCTTTTGAAAGGTCGTAGCCTGTTTGTTGAGGCGTGAAAACCAAAGAAAAACATTTTTCGCATTTGGAAAACAGTTTTTTTACTGGAATTTGCAGTAACTAGTTCAATCTTCGTTGGAGTCAGAAAATTCTTTGAACAAAAATATATATGACTCACACATAATAGGGCATCTTCAAAATTTGGAGGACATAGCTGGAGGTTAATTTTTAATGGGCTAGCGACCGGAGAGGAGCTGCAAAAGAGAAATATTAAGCAAGGAATTAGGTGTATTTTCTGTGTCAGAGAAGAAAATAATTTCCATATATTTTAGGACTGCCCTTTTTCTAAGTGGTATGCAGTAAAATTGAAGAAAAATTGCGTATTGACATACCTACCCCGGATTTTCAGTGCAACAATCTCAAACTGCTCGCGGGATGGATGCTCGATAGGCTAGCTGATTTGGGAGAGCACACCATTTCAGTGATTCTTGTAACTCTCTACGATCTGTGGGCTGCTAGAAATAATTAAAAGAAATGCCAAGGCTCCGGACCATCCGTCAACTGTGGCAGAAAGGGTGCTTATCCAGCTGGAAGAGCGGACGAACCTGAAGGAGCAGATGAACCACACTATTCCAAGTCCGGTACAGAGGTGGAAGAAGCCACCACATGGGTGGATCAAAGCAGGGGCGGAGCTAGACTAAAATGGAGGGAGGTGCCTAGTTATTTTCAATGTATATAGAGGTATATGCAAAGCGGCTTTGGTTCATGTTTTTTTTCCATATCAATTGTTCAGAATGCCAAACTATTGAAGTTGCCAATTCTTTTAGTATAATTATTACCCTATCAAATAATTATAAATATTGGTTATCTAATGGTTCACCATATATAGAGCAAGAAACTGAAGTCTGAAAACAAGAGTTAATTAAAAGTGTGTACAATGGTAAATAAACCAACGTATTGATAAATTGGAGATTAAAAACTGGAGCTCTAGTCGCCACGTGACGGAACCTGCAAGCTAACATCATTAACTAACAAATTACATATTTTAAAGAAACAAATTGCAGACTAGATTAATCAACAATAAAAAAAGGAGAAAGAGGAAACGTAATGTGGAGCAACTACAATACTAGGGATGGAGCTCCTTCGCCACCACCCCATGGAGCTCCTTCTCCCCTTTCATCAATGTTGAGGATGACCATCTCGACTGATCGTCTAGCATCGCACTGCGGGTCAAGAGATCTGCCTCAGATCTCGCTAACAAGCTGGACTTCGACCGGGGTATGGTCTTTCAGGAGGAGGTTCGCCAACTTTTCATATCACCGGTACATCACCCTTTACCTTTGCCTTCAAGATCGTTCCTCCTTCTTGTTACTTTTCGTTGCTATCTTTTTTGCCTTTGTGAGGATTCAATCTTCTGAGCTCTTCAATCTTGCATCGGGGGCAAAGGAAGTGATTTTCACGTGACTTTCTTGAGCAACAATCACTTTCATTTCTCAGTATTTTCTAAGCAAGTTGGTTTTCATATCTACAAGTTTCGCCGTGTTACCACTGCTTGCTTTGATTGTTACTTTCATCTGTGGAACAATGGCACCTCCACTGGGAACATGAGAAACTTCTTTAGGAGATTGAGCAAAAAAAAGAATGGACTAATGTGATATCCAAGAGCTTAAGAAAGAAAGCTCTTAAGTCTGCCAAGAAAGTTTCCTTTGCAAAAAATTTGATTCTTTCTCCTATAAGGAATTCTGCCAGGAGAGAGTTTATTTCTTTTGGTGCTTTCTCTGTTCCTCTTAGTGATAATCCTAGCTTAGATTCTGGAAATTTGGTTTTCGGTAATCCGGCCACTCTGTCCAAGAGAGAAAAAGGAGAGCCAGTTCTTCGCTCCTGCTTGAAACGGTCGCCTGCTCCTCAGAGCCGTACTTGCATTCAAGGCGTCGTTCGAAGCACCAATCAGGTGGGTTCGAAATCTTTGGCAGCACAATCTTCCACATCCATATCCTTGGTTTTAAGGCTTTGTTCCTCCCGTGTCAAACCCAGTCATGTCGGCCTTAATCGCCGGGAAAACTCGCGCCGACATTGCTCAAAATTCGACCACACTTACAAACGTTGCATGTCACATACTTGCTCTATCCCCCGCCTGGTGTGGCGACCAAAAATCCCCTCAACTTATGTTCGAACCAACTTGTTTAGAGGGGTGACTCATGTCAAGCCCAGTCTTCTCTGGACTTCAAAAGTTGGTTCTTGGAAACCATCGGATGCCGTCCTCGTTTCTCACGCCCACCTCCTCCACAAACAAGAGCAAGAACTCCCTGCTATCCCCCCTTTCCTCTGCAACAACCTCATTGCCCGCACCATCCTCTTCCAAATCAAAATCTTACTTCCAATCTTCAAAGAGATCCCCGTGATCCTCCATTGCCCGACGTCAACTCCTCTCTTCAAATCTCTCACATGGCAAACTTCCTAGTTAATCCCAGGCCATTCCTAATCGGTGACCTCCAAGTTGATCATGGTTGGGATCGCCCGGTGCGGGGAAGGGTTGCTCTTGGAGGGGAACCCCCGAGAGAACATGAGGAGTTTGTGATTGTTTCGCTTGAGCCGATGCCGCAGGAGGACAACCAGCTGCGCCTGGCTCTCAATGATGTTTGCAACTTCCTCGAGGAAGACCAGTAGGTTCGCATTGTTGATGCCCATCTCTCTCCTCTCGGCCTATGTCTGATTAAGTTGCGCATGGTGGTGCAACAGGCTTGTGCGCAACTCTCCTTTCCACCCGGGACAAAATAACATTATTAGGGTGGTGAAACATGATGAAGGTATCAATGCCAGATCATGCGACTATTCTAGAGTTTGTTGGATTATACTTTTGGCTTTTCCTTTGGATTACCAGAATGACACCTACATCAAGGTGGCGGTCTCCTCTTTTGGCCGCATGCTAGAATGGCACAATGATGCCAACAAATCAAGGATCCTTGTCCACATGTTGCTTCTGAGCCTCGACAGAGTGTCGTGTAGCTTGGTGATCTCAAGGAGATATTCGTCTGATGGTACCAAAAGATCTTGGACTGTTCGGTGTTTATCCTCAACGGCTAGTTTCCCGATCAATTCCCAGCCGATGAAGACTCGGTCCCCCAGGATGGTCAACCACACCCTAAGCACGGACCGGTGGTGCCTGACCTCGATCCACAAGAACCAAACTGGCAGCAAGAGCTATAGGGTGCTGCTGGCCACTTGGGATTTATGGGTGGGGATCCCCACCAGGAAGGTGAACCTCATAATCAATGGAAGAACATTCCCTCACTAGCATCAAGAGCAGGAACAACAACAACCCCATAATGACAATGAAATGGAAGTCGACATGGAAGGGGATGACTGGCCAACCTGGGATCCGCAGATCCCCGAACACCCTGTTGACGTGAAAAACACATACTGGCCTGAGAGAGCTGCCTAACTCTAGTGCAGGACCTAAATCTTACTTTTCGGTCCCACCAGGCGTGCCAAAATCTTGTTGACATAAAAAACACACACTCGCATGAGAGATCTGCTTAACTCTAGTGCAGGACCTAAATCTTGCTTTTGGGTCCCACCTGGCGTGCCAACAACGTGTCGACGTGAAAAAACACACTGGTCTGAGAGATCTGCTTAAGTCTAGTGCAAGACCTCAATCTTGCTTTTGGGTTCAAGGGCATGCCAGTTGGTTTTATCATGCAACCAACAAGAAACTAAAGAAAGAAAACAGAGTTAAATCCGTAAACGATAGCCGATCGGCTAGTGGCCGATGACGTATCGTTCAATATTGAGCTGATGCAATATGCATGGGACCGGCAAAGGAAAAATTAGATTTACTCGACCGGCTGTAGATATGAATAGTATATAATCTAGGTCTCAAAATACGTTTAAACCAAGTTACTGGGATAGATCGGCAGTGTGTTGAGACAATATAAAGTACTTTAAGACAGAGATTATATGTATTTATAGCATAGTCGATGTCATAAATCTAACACGTATCGGCTAATACTCCGATACCACTTTATACTAAGATATCAATATAGATTAAATAGATTAAACGAGAATCAATCAAGTGTTAAGATGACCTAACAGATCGATAACGAGCTTAATATATTTTACCACAGTGAGATCTTAATACAAAGGGCAGGTTTAGCATATCAAGTAAACATGTAGGAATAAGATAGCTAAACCAGGTAAGATCGGCTGAAACCCCGATACTATCTCTAAGAGCAATCGTAGAATAAGATAGATCTTATGATTCTAGATAATACTTAATAGGTAGGACTTAACCGATGCAGCATTGAGTATAAAGAGAAGCATAAGATCTAAACAAGTCGATGAAAGCCTTTCAAGATGGTGGATACACTATATAACCTAGGTCAACGTTGATATCTAACCCTATCGGCTGTTCTTTGTGATCCGTTTTTCTCTATTGAAGCATCTTTGTGATCTGCTTTTCTCTATTGTAGCATCTTTCCAACCAAATTGCAATTCCTAGTCTAGTTCATTCAAACCAGTTTTTCTTGGGACCAATCGGCAACACCGACCCCACTGAGCTTATTAATGCCAAAACCAATAGGGTTCCCTTAAGACTAACAAACCCTAGCTTAGCTCACTAGGCTAGAACCTTTAAGTTTTGGCCATCTACTGACAAGAGCTGGTTGGAGTGGTACAATAGGATACCGGCTAGCAAGCAGACCCATTGGGAAGAACTTGGAATAGCTCAGTGCTTATCTCTGACTATAGCCGATATGATTAAGGACGAACCAATGTTGTCGGCTGCAACTTACTTCTCGTCCAACACCCTGAATGCCTTCTTGTTCAATCAAGGACCAATGACACCGACCCTTCTGGACATAGTCATGATAACAGGCCAGGACATCACCTCATCGGCTAACCTAGTTGGCTTGAATACCTAGGGCAAATTTTCTTTCAAGACCCGAGCCATCGGTGTCTGGAATGGATTCATCACTCAAAACATGGGGACTAGTCCACTAACCCCTAAAGAACACATAGCTTTTCTGTTGATGTGGTTAGTAAAGTTCCTATTCTATCGTCCAAGTTGTGGCCCTACCACCAACTGACAACATGTAGCCGAAGCCCTAGCCGATAAGAAGCAACTTCCTTTGGGCAAGTATCTACAAGGATACCTTTACCAAACCCTGAATTTTGCATCGGCTCAGATTGCCTCGAATTCTGCCATCGACACTGGTGGCCCTTGTTGGTTCCTGCAAACTTGGCTCAACCTACATATCCTCAAGGCTATTAAAAGATCAGCACTAGTGGAAGCTGATTTCCCAACAACGCAGCCGACCATAGATGATGATGGCAATGAAGTCAAAACTCGTTGATGCATGTCCTTTGGAGAGGCAACAACTACATACAATGGATCAAAGCTATCGGCTGATCTCTTTAGGAATTGGTTGGACAATTTCTATGAAGGATTTCCAAGGGACTCAAGAATCTAGTTTGCTTATGAACACTCTGAAGACTTTGATCTCCCAGTCGATTTTAGATTCTACGAGATCAATTTTGAGAAGTTTGAAAAATCGAGGGAAGTGTTCACAACTGCCATATCCCCTTGTATACTTCCTGTCGGCATCCATCAGGGCAGGAATGTTGAAGTCTCATATGAATTCTATCATCCGATGAGCGTTGCCAGGCATTTGGGGATGGGTAAACTTCCAATCGGCTTATACTTCACGGACAAGATCCAAACCAGAGGGGAAATCACCTCACCCCTTATGATGGACAGACTGCTAAACATTCTAGGTCCTCCACTAGGAAACATTGACAAGATTGAGTTGGCTTTAATGAGGAGTGCAACTTTCAACCGATGATGGATAGAGTGGACGAAACATCTTTTTCATCAATCGGCTTCCATGTACTTGACTACTAATGACCAGAATCGGTTCCACAAGTAAGTATTCTTCGTCTTATCAAATTCTTCATTGTCATCCAACACTTTTCAATATTTGACCACTTCTTTCTCCTTGTTTGTATACCATAGACTCTTCACCTCCTCATGCCAGTCCAAGTGGAGCAATTCTTCCCAATGGTGGTGGATTGGCCCCTTCAACAATCGGCTATAAAGTTGTAATACCCTAAAGTTCGAAGGCTTAAAAGTTGAAATTTAAAATTCGGAGCTTACAAAAACTTTTGAATTGTTGCATCTTGTCGTACTTATTTGCCCCTTATTTGGGAAAGGAAATTGAAAAATGAATATTAGAAATAAAAATTATAAAAAAGATATATGATTGGGAAAAACTAAGTTTTAATAAAAATGTACTTTTGGACCAAAATTTTATTTTTGGCAAAATATAAAAATTATTAAAAAAAGGAGATTATGAAAATAAAGTTGGGAAAAATTTAAAATTTAAAATTAAATTCTATTTATATTTGGGGTCAAGATTATATTTTTAAATTTATAGGTGGAATTAAAAAAGAGTAAATAAAAATAAAAATAAAAAGAAAAAGAAAATGGCAGTATTCATCGGGCGCTAGGTGTTCGGCCCGTACCCGGCCCCGGGCCCCCTCTCTCCCGCGCGCGCCTCACGTTGCATCGCCCTCGCGCCCTGCGCGCATCTTGCACCGCCCGTCCCCGCCCGCGTTCCGCTGCGTGTCACGCCGCGCCGCCTGTCCCCGTCCGCGTGCACGCAACGTGTCGCGCCGTGCCGCCTGTCCCCGCCCGTGCCCTGCCGGCCCGTCGTCGCTGCACACGCTGCCGTGCCGCGGCTGCGCGCCCGCGCCCGCGCTATGCCCGCGTCGTCCGTCCCTCGCGCCCGCGCCGCACGCGTCGCCTCGCCTGTCGTCGGTCGCGTCGCGTGCGTCCCATCCACGCCATCGCCATCGCCGTTCTCTCCCCTCCCACGCGCCTATATAAGGGCCCAAAACCCTCTTCCTTCCCCACACCATTTCCCCACTCTCCCCTCTCCTCTCCCATTTACGCTGGAGCTTTGCCGCCGTCGCACCATCACCGCCGTGCCGCTGTCATCGCCTTCGTCCTCGCGGACGCGCCGTAAGCGCCACCTCACCGCGCGCCGCCGTAAGCCCTCCCCCTCCCCATAGCCGATCGCCGCCGCGCACCCTTGCCCGGCCTTGGCTCGGCGAGCCGTGGAAGGAGGGAGCCGGGAGAGAAGAAGAAACAAAGGAAGAAAGAAAAAGAAAAAGAAAAGAAAAGAAAAGGAAAGAAAAAATAAAAAGGAAAATATTTTGGGAAAAATATTTAGGAAATTTAGGAGAAAAATATATTTTCTAGAGTAAAAGTTTAGGGGATAATTATATGCTAAATATTAAGTGTAATATTAAGAATTTATTATCTCATGAATTTGATTTAGGATTTAATTATAATTTAGTTTGTTATTAAACATTAATTTTATCATATGGATTTTCTAAATTTAAAATCTAAATTATTTAATATAGTGTCAAGCTTTAGGGTTAATTATTTTCAAATTCGATTATTTTAATCCTAGGGTTTGCCGGTCCGATAAAATTTGGAGATAAAATTTGAATTAACCATTTCTTTTCCTGGTATAATATTTTTGAATCATCGATCATAATATTTCTAAAATTTAAAATGAATTAATTTGAAATAATTCCACCTCATAATTAATTAAATCAGTTTAATCGGAGAACTTTAAACTATTATCTCGCTCGTTTTAACTCGGATTTTAGCGAAACATGAACCTAAATTCATCTAAAATCGTAGACTAGTTTTAGGAGCCGCTTTTGTGATTTATTTGGCATTTTAGTGATTTTATTTGAATTGTGATCAAATTTAATCGTATCTTTCGCACGTATGTATAGAGTCTGAGGAAGCCGTTGAGTGCGTCGAAGACCCAGGTCAACAAGGTTACGAGCAAGGCAAGTCATCACTACCTTTGAGTATGTTGAACCATTTTGCGAACTTATGTTGTTTTAAAATCAAATATGCATGCTATACACATGAGAACTCCCATACTTGTTATATGTCATGCCTTGATGTTGAATACTTGTATATTCTTTGTACCCTGTAATGTCACGCGTTCAGAGTCAACCTTCGACCATGCTTAGCCATGGTGATTTAGATTCATGCATGTTCATATTTATCAAATTCTATATGCTTGAGCAACTAGCCCGGGAAAGGTGGTTGATATGCGGTATGTGGAGACAAGAGCGCCACATTGCCATGAAATTGATGAAATGGTTTTGGATAAAAACTAAGCACCAAACAAATATTCTGGACTGGGGCGGCTGGATGAATTGGGTGGAATCCGGTAAAGGCAAGAGTCGTCCCTGGTCAATTAAGGACCGAGCCATGAGATAAACATGAAACGAGCTATGAGATAAACATAAAATGAGCTAGTACAACCGTACTTCTCGAATTGGTATAGACCTAGCAGAGTAAATAGCCGAACGGAGGCGGTACCCCTGCATAGTGGTTCAAATGTGTGAATAGGCGGGAAGCCTACAGGGCAGGAAGCCTATAGATGGGGTCACCATCGGTGGTTAACCGACTGAAACTGAACCTGGACTTAAATATAACTTAAAGAATGTGTGAGTTTACCCTTCCTGGGAGCGCCAGAACTCCTCTCACAGCTAGAAACTGTGTACGGCTAGAGTGCATGGGGGCTCAAGTTCATGGAGCGGGTACTACCAAAGTAAGGTTATTGAAAGACTTTGCCATGATGCATATCATTCGTTGGGACTTTGGCTCATGTGTTGCGCAAGTCACGGTGTATGGGTAAAGTGTACATCGACTGCAATGTGAGTAAAACAATCTATTTGAATAGCCGTGCTCGTGGATATGGAGCGGCGGGACAAGTTTTTGCTTAGCTAGACTCTAAATTTTTAAATGATTGGTTGGGCATGCATAATGATTTTTATGTGCTGGTGGATCAACTTCTCAGTAGACCAGAAGGGGTAGACCCCAGAAAATCATGACGATCCAGTGGCGTGAAGCTATCCTTGGGATCACAATGGATGGTGGACAGAACAGTCGCTGATTAAATGAACTTGAAATTAAAACTTGATCAGTCTTAGGTCTTAGGCTTGTGAAAATAATTGTAAAACTGGCTTTATGCAAAAGAACCATAGCCATTCCTTGATTATCCCCTATCATATGCATCGTTGTTATGGTGGCTTGCTGAGTACGGGTGGTACTCACCCTTGCTATATGTACAAACATTCAGATGTGGGCAATGAAGACCCTGAAGATCCGTACGCATACTACCAAGAGGGTATGGAAGACGATGGCGCTCACTAGGTCTTAGACTCCGATCATTGCATGTGGCAGTGGTGTGCCGCTGCTTTCTATCTGCTGCCTTACCTATTTTTTGCTTTTGGTTGTATTCCGGACCATTTGGTCCTATGTTCTAGATATTGGCTTGGGATCTATATTGTAATATTCGCATAAGACGATTGATGTATCGTGCAAGTAATGTAATCGTGGGTACCAAACTACTTTATCCAGGGAGGATGACAGTATGAACACGAATGATTCCAGTTACAAAAATGGGGGTCTACAAATGCCCCCAAGACAGCTTCCCTACTAGAAGACCAGACTCACCAGCCGATTCCTTTGGAAGCTGGCAATAGAAAGAGAATCAAGCAATCGGCTGCTGAACCATAGGCTGCAAAGAAAAAGACTTCAAAGAGACCAAAAACCACTGCAGCCGATGATCTGCCTCCTCTAGATCCAGACATAGAAGAATTCGTAGATCAAGAGGAAATGGAAGAGGCCATCGATGACGCTGCTGCCGATGAAAAAGAAACAAGACAAGTCATGCAAACACCGCTAGCTGATACCCTAGCTCCTCAAAGGACTCCAACATGCCGAACTTGTCTCCCTCCGATATGTATTCCTTTGGAGTTTACTTCCTTTAAATATTCATTTTCCAATTCTGACTAAACTCTTTTACTTGCAGAAAATGAAGCTAGCCACCAAGAAGAAACCAACACCGCCTCCATCGATAACTCTGAACTCAAAACTTTTCTTAACTTTCAATAACCCGATGCTAAACTAAATCTTCTTTCTTTTTGCTAAGCCTCCTCTCTCTTCTGCACCTGCCCATCATGAGTCCAGTGAGCACACTCCATCGCCTGTGGGCAACCACTATGTCACAGAAGAAGTAGCCCCTATCATCCCTCTTAGTATCTCTTCTGAAACTCCATATCGGCTGTTTTGAATCTTCCAACACTTAACAATTCATCATTCCCTTTTTCAGGTTCTAGCCGATATATTTTCTTTTGACATAAGGTAGTTCATGGATGAAGAGGAAGAGACTACAAGTAAAGCCTTAGCTCCCATAGCAGATGATCTGAAGGCTAAACTATTAGACATTGCACATCGGCTAGAAAGCTCTCTGGATACTCTAGTTGTCGATTGTAGGCTGATCAGAGTGAGGTTTGATGAAATCCAGGATCAAATTCCAGAAGACTTGGCTGACATCATCTCTCAATCGGTCTTCCTTGAATGATACCGATTCAAGCTGGAGAAGGCAAGGCAAAGGATTGCCAATCGGCGAGAAAGGAAGGATCTTGAAGCCACCATCCAAGCTAATCGGCTATCAATCAATGCAGACAAAGACAAGCTTGTTGAGATGATTGTTGGGCCAAGCTCCACTCAGGCAAACATTAATCGGCTGACAAAATGCAAGGCAGAGCTTCTTGCCGAATTGGAGAAGTGCAACGCCGAACATGCATCGGAGGAACAAAAACATACCGATTTTCCCAAGGCCATTGAAGAGCAAAAATCCAAGTTGAATACATCTGTCAAGCATTTGTCAGATCTAGCCAAGTCTCTGAAGGTGATCCCAGGGACTGATGCTACCGATGCCCAAGCCATTGACGAATTAGAACAAATTAGGCAAAGGGCTATATCGTCTATCAATAAGCTTGTATCTGGATGAGCCGATTCTGTAATAGGAGCATAGGAGCTTGAAGATTATGAACTTTTGTCAACCTCTGTAATATAACTTCTGTGAAAAAAAAATTAGTCCACATATTTTTGTATGCATGTGCGCCCCTAATTTTACAATGCCATAAAATTATAACTTGACTAAGGGCGATATAACTTATATTGGCCATCTAAAGGTGATGTTAACACATCGGCTACCATGTATCGACATAACACAGACGAATCATGAATTGATCCAAACACTTGGATAATATTTCTTCAAGTATTTCCCATTGAGAGCCCTTCCAAAAACTTCTCCATCAAGCCCTTGTAACATATAAGCTCCATTAGAAACAGACTTGTAGATCCGAAAATGTCCTTCCCAATTCGGAGACCACTTGCCGAATTTATTATCACGAGTACGAATCGGCAGAATCAATTTCCAAACCAACTCGCCCTCTGAAAAAGATTTTGGCACAACTTTCTTATTATAATGATGAGCAATTCTCTCCTTATCTCTTTTTACTTTCTCCAAAGCACACGTCCTAGATTGAACCAACTCTTCTGATTCATCGACCATGAGATTATGATAATCATCAGCTGTCAACTCATCTTGTAAATTAATCCTCCTTGAGCCGATGACACTTTCCCATGGTAACACAGCTTCATGTCCATAAACTAACTTGTAAAGGAGGAACTTGGATTGATTCATGACAAGCCATCTAATAAGACCACAATGCTTCAGCCAATCAGCTATGCCATTGCTTTGGAAATTCAAAAATCTTCTTCTTAATCAACTTAATCAAACTTTTCTTAGATGCTTCTGCCTGTCCATTGCCTTGTGCATAATATGGTGAAGAATTCAACAACTTAATCCCCATGCTTTTTGCAAATTGGGCAAACTCACTGATATAAAGATAGATCCCTGATCGGTTGTGATAGTTTGAGGAACACCAAATCGGTATATAATATGCTCTTTAACAAATTGAATCGCATCCCTAGAATCAACCTTCTTCAATGGTATTGCCTCCACCCACTTTGTAAAATAATAGGTTGCCACTAATATAAACTTATTCCTTTGCTTGAAAGTGGATTGATCTGGCCGATCATATCAATTCCCCAACCTCTGAACAGCCATGGCTTGATTATAGGGTTCATCGCCGATGCTGGTGCTCTTTGAATTGCTCCAAACTTCTAGCAATCTTGACAACCTTTATAATATCTGAAGCAATCTTCTAACAATGTTGGCCAAAAATACCCAGCTCACCAAAGCAACCACTTCATCTTGTGGGCTGATTGATAAGTACCGCATATACCTTCATGTACTTCTCCCATCACAACTTTTGCTTGATCGGCACTCAAACATTTTAGCAACACCCCATCAATCGTCTGATAATACAGCTCATCATCCAACAAGACATATCTCAAAGCTTTATATCATAATATTCTCGAAGCCGATTGAGAAGGATTCTTCAAATAATTAAATACTTCTGTGAGGCCCTTGGTGTGGAAATTTGAACCCTCCATGACGCCCTCAAAGCAATAATTAGGGCTCTTCATCTCCAACTGGCTATATATCACAATCAGACACTTTTAGATAATCTCCTTCCCAAACTTTTTCAGACAAGCAATCAATTCCATCCATCTCCCAAATAGTTAAATCGACATTAGCAACATTGACTAACCTGTCGGCTAGCACAATCGCTACCTTGTCACATTGCCATTGGATCAAACTGTGATGCATGGGTGAAGAAATACAACAATTTGCATGAATCCAATCCCTTCCAAGCAACAGACTATATGAACCCTTCCCATCGATGACAAAAAATATGATAGGAATAGTTTTGCTGCCGGCTGTCAACTCCACATTTAACACTCCTTTGGTTTCTAATGGATTGCCACCAAAATCTTTAAGAAGCATGTTGGTCTTGATGAGATCATCTGAATTCCTGCCCAACTTCTTGAATGTAGCATATGGCATCAAGTTCACAGCAGCTCCACCATCAACCATCATTTTAGACATCGGCTTGCCATTGATAAATCCTTTGTCATACAATGGCTTGAGGTGTCGATGCCGTGTTCCTTCTGGCCTCTCAAAGATGGCTTGTTCTGGAGATAACACCAATTTGGCCAAGGATTCTTCCATAACATCTGCATCGGCTTGAGTAGCCTCATATTCTGCTGGTAGCACAAAAATCATATTAACCGATGCAGAAGCAATAGCCTTTCCCTTAGCCAGCCTTTTTGCCTTGTCGACTTTGACCTCATCGGCTGAAAGCACCTTACTCTTGACACGCCACTCTTTATTTAAGTGCTCTTGCTTTTCCTTCTTCAACCGATGATTAATCTTCTCTTGAACCTCTTGGAAACGTTCCTTGTTCCTCATCTTTTGAACCCTCCTCTTCTGGTTCTTAGTGAAAATACCAAAAGGACACCATTGTGGGTTTCTGGTCTCATCTTCATCCTCATCAAAATCCTCCTGTGAAAAGTCCTCATGAATTGGATCCAATCTCTGATGAACAGGCAATTTCCTCTGTCTTAGCCGATTTTCCCTAGGATGAGATCGGCTTGAATCTCCAGCGTAGCCCTCATCATAGTTGTTGCATGCTGGACAATCTTCTATTGATGACAGTTTCATCCCTTCATTCCAGCAAAATCTGAAGAATACACAACTCCAATGGGGATCAAAACTGTCATCCTCCTTGTGGGAGGTGTCACCCCGAGGTGCCTCAAAAACCCAGATTGAACCCCAACAGAAGTTAAACCGAGTGTCCTCGGGATGTGAGAGAGCCCGACCCTCCCAGGGTTGGGCATTCCAGCCTTCCCCTAAGTCTGACCTCGGCGCCTTCTCTCGACTCTAACTCGTCGCCCAACCTCGAGCATCCTCGGGAAGAAACTTGTCAGGCACAGAGGAAAAGGGAGGAGACAGCCCGGCGACATCTGACACCACCTGGTGGCACAGGAGCAGGGTCCCAGGGCAGGCAGGAGCACAAGATACCCACAGTGTACAGGACCTAGCAGACCAACATGTACTTTATCATATATTCTTTGTATCACACTGTTTGTCTCTCTTAGTCCTAGCTTTCTTGGTCCCCAAGTTCATCTGTTCCTGCCCCCTTGAGGTATAAAAGGGAGGGCAGGAGGCCGAGGGAAGGATCCCAACTTCTCCGTTCTCTCACGCTTGTAACTCTTGTTCACCATCCACCCCTAAGGAAGAACACCACACACTAGACGTAGGCCTATTATCCTTTGGGAGGGCTGAACTAGTATAATTCCTCGCGTCTCGCTTCTTGGCTCATTTTAGGATTCAAAAGACCATCGGATCCATCGGAGGGCACCTTCTCCACCAAACTCTCTTCTACCTCCTCGGGGACCCCCCTTGGAGGACTGCTGACCCACCCATCGATAGTTGACACGCCAGGTAGGGGCGCTGTTCTTCGTCTGAGGTGGTTCGATGGATGTTTCCTTCGCCACCGACTTCGTGGCTCCTGCCAGGACGACCTTCATCTTTGGTACCCTGGTGTTTCGCGCGGATGACTTTCGTCGCCTCACTCTCTCCTAGGCTGCTTTCGGCGAGCTGGAGCGTGCGGTCGCGCCTCTGCGCTTGGTGGCGAGGCCAAGGCTCGTGGTCTCACGCCCTGAGGCCTCAGCCCTCAAGCCCCGTGCGACCATTAGGGTTTGGCAACCCAAACCCTTGTCTGCTCGCTCGGCAGTTTTGAGGGCAGATGATGCTTGGACCCGGATCGAGCGTTCGACTCGACTCCGCACCACGCGTCCTGCTTCACCATTCCAAGGGCCGTCTTCCTCGCCTTTGTGTGTTGCTGGGGGTGTTCCCGTGCCTCTTGGGGCAGAGGACCCTAGCCGAACCATTCGCCACGCCTCTCTCCCATGCATGACATCGAGTGGATGGCTCCATGGACAAGTGTTCATCCCTGGTAACCGCTAGCCCGCCAACTTCGTCATGATGGCGGAGGCGGTGTCCGACGACGAGATCACAGGCTCTCGAGAGTCCGATGCTCACCACAACGCGCACCGTTCCCATAACACGGGGAGGGTTGCATCGGCCTCACGTTCTGTCCCGGGGCCTGGAGTCCAACTTCACGATGGAGTTTGAGGGACACAAGGTTTTCCGGACGCTGGCGGCCAACTTGGTCGCCATTGAGCATGCCCTCAACGTTCTCCTCGACTCCCTCGAGATCCGGAAGGCCATGGCCATGACCCAGGCCGCTGCCGCACAGCTTAATGACCGGGCTTTGTCTGAGCGCCCCTCTCAGAGTGCTCGATGCTCAAGGTCACGACGACATCAGAGTGCTGGTCATTCGGCCTCCCCGTGTCCTGCGGTGGGCATAGCCATGAGGACCGTGGTTCCCCCCGCGGGCACGATGTGACACTCCCGGAGTGCTCACACGACCGAGCATCAAGGGAGCTCTCACACGAGAGATCTCCGCGAGGTTATCGCACAGAGGATGGATGGCCGTAACAACATCAAGCGGTGTGTCGCCGATCGGAGGTGCCAGGAGATACGGCGATGGGACGAGTACGACCTATTGCACGGACCTCCTGATGGTGTGCCCGATCCCGCACCACGCCATGATTGCTTTGTGGCCTTCATCGCCAAGCTCTGGCAGGTCACGTGGCCCAAGGGTTTTCACCCGACGGGGATAGAGCCATACGACGGCAAGACCGATCCCACCCTGTGGCTGTAGCTGTATTGCACGGTTGTTCGAGCTACAAATGGTGACGATCGCGTCATGGCCAACTATCTTCCGATCATGCTGGCGCCAACGACCATCAATTGGCTTGCCGGTCTACCCAAGGACTCCATTGACTCGTGGGATGAGCTTTGTGATGCCTTTGTCGCCAATTATCATGGCACGTGGCAACGTGCGGCCACCTGCTACGATCTCGGCCAAGTCCGGCATGGTCCCACTGAGTCCATACGGGACTACATCCGGCGTTTCTCGGAGCGCCTCAACTCTGTTGCGAGCATTTCCGATAGCGATGTCATGCGAATCTTCTCCAAGGGCGTTCCAAGACCCTCTAAGCTGTTCCACTTCTTCGCCCGGACGAAGCCAACCACCCCGGCCTAGGTGCCAACCACCCTGGCCTAGGTGTTCACCCCGGTGCCCACTGGTTCCCACTTCCTGAGTGAGTCAAAGGGAAAGGAGCAGGCCGTCCCCGAGAGCCGCTCGTTGAGGAGGTCGGACCGCTGCCCGCATCCGCAGGGTCGGCGAGATGATGAGAAACACCAGCCGACCACGGAAGTTGCGGCCCTCGAGGGACCGAGCTCAAGAGGGGAACCCTCGGGTGAAACACTCTGGGAAGCACTCGACAAGCCATGCTTCCTCCATCTAGATGGAAACCACACCATTCGGTAGTGCTACTCCCTCCAAGACAAAATGGTCTGGAAGGCACGAAACCCTCGACATCCAAGGCCGCGGAAGGGGAGGAGCGCAGACCCGGAGCACCGGAAAGGGGAACAGCGACGGGAGGACAGTTTCCAGGAGTTGACCCACACTGTCAGCATGATCCTCAGCGGCGAGGTGACCTTGGAGAGTCAACACCAACAAAAGCTCCTTTCTCGTCGCGTGAACACCATCTCAATCGACTCGCCTGAGCGCCTTCGATGGTCAAAGGTTCCAATCTCTTTCTCTCAAGCAGACCAATGGACCGAAGTACTGAAGTCGGGTCGGTTCCCATTGGTGGTGGACCCTGTGGTGCTCAAGGTGCGTCTCAAGCGTGTTGTAGTCGACGGGGGGAGCGGCATCAACGTCCTCTTCAGAGGTACCCTTCGTGAGCTCAGAGTCTCCCTCGCCACCATTGAGCCTACGGACTCGCTATTTTACGGCATCATCCCGGCTCGAGGAAGCCTGCCCCTCGGTATGATTTCCCTCCCTATGACGCTTGGAACACGGGAGAACTTTCGCACTGAGTTCGTCAGGTTCTACGTGGTCGACTTCGAGAAGGCCTACCATGCGGTACTTGGCCGTCCGACCATCACCAAGTTCATGGCGATCCCCCACTACACGTACCTGGATCTCAAGGTTCCAGGTCCCCAGGGGAGTTCTTCGTGCGAGGTGACGTCGCCACGTCTCACGCCTGTGAGTCTGAGAGCCTCGCCCTCGGCGAGGTCACCGGCCCAGCGGCCCAGGTAGACGGATTTCCTCCCTCGCGTGCCGAGCCAAAGGGGAAGGCACCAATGGTCGAGGATGACCCAAGTCTGGCACCGCCAGCGTCGAGGCCTTCCACTGGCTCCGACGAGTAGACGGCTGTCTCCCTCTCCGTCACCAATCCCTCCAAGACGGCGCTGATCGGCTCACACCTCGGGAAGAAATAGGAAAGCACGCTCGTGAACTTCCTGTGGGCGAACATTGATATGTTTGCTTGGAAACAGGCAGACATGCCGGGAGTACCCAGGGAGTTGGTCAAGCATGAGCTTCATGTTACCCCCGACGCCAAGCCGGTTAGGCAACGTCTGCAATGGTTCGCCCAGGAGTGCAAGGACGAGATTCGGAAGGAGTTTACTCGACTTCTAGATGCGGGTTTCATTCGGGAAGCGCATCACCCGGATTGGTTCGCCCAGGAGCGCAAGGATGAGATCCAGAAGGAGTTGACTCGACTTCTAGATGCGGGTTTCATTCGGGAACCGCATCACTCGGATTGGTTAGTGCATCACCCGGATTGTAAGGAAGAAAAACGGGAAATGGAGAATGTGTGTTGACTACACTGATCTTAACAAGCATTGTCCTAAAGTCCCGTTTACTCTTTCCCGCATCGACCAAGTCGTCGACTCTACCGCGGGTTGTTCCCTTCTGTGTTTCTTGGATTGCTACTCAGGCTATCATCAGATAGGACTCAAAGCATCCAACCAGGAGAAGACATCCTTCATTACGTCTAAAGAATGTCGGCTCGACCTATCAGCGAGCCGTTCAGTGTTGTTTAGCCAGCCAGGTTGGTCGTAACGTCGAAGCTTATGTGGATTGTGTAGTGAACAAATCCCCGATGATCTCTTGCCCGACATAGCAGAAACCTTCACGAACCTGCGCAAGTACCGATGGAAGCTTAATCCCGAGAAGTGCGTCTTCGGCGTGCACTCTGGGAAGCTTCTCGGTTTCGTCGTCTCCAAGCGAGGAATCGAGCCCAACCCTTTGAAGATCTCTGCAATCCTAAACATGTGGAAGCCGTCCTGCGTCAAGGACGTGCAGAAGCTCATGGATAGCATGACATCTCTTGGGAGATTCATTTCCGGACTTGGCGAGTGCGGAGCGCCATTCTTCAAGCTGGTCGGGAAGGGCAAAGATTTCCAGTAGCCGGAAGACGCCGACAAGGTGTTTGCTGACTTCAAGCACCTTTTGAGTATGATGCCAATCCTCACAGCTCCGAACCCCGAGGAACAACTACTTTTGTACGTCGCCGCGACCACCACTGTTGTTAGCACGGTGTTGGTCATCGAGCGCACAGAGGAAGGGCGCGCCTATCCGGTCCAGAGCCCCGTTTATTACGTATCCGAGGTCGTCAGGCCGTCGAAGACGTGCTATCCCTAAGTGCAGAAGCTGATATACGCCGTCCTCATCACCACCCAGAAGCTGCGAAATTATTTCCAAGCCCACAAAGTGGTGGTGGTGACCAGGTTTCCCCTCGGGAACATCATTTGGAATCACGAGGCTACTGGACGGATAGTCAAGTGGGCCTTGGAAATGGGCGAATTATCCATCGATTACAAGCCGCACAACGCCATCAAGTCGCAAGTCTTAGCCGACTTCGTGGCCGAATGGACAGAGATCCACCTCCCATCGACTTCCGAGTTGCGTTCGACCTGGACCATGTATTTCGATGGCTCCCTTAGCATTGACGGAGCTAGAGCTGGCGTGCTTTTGGTCTCCCTGAAGGGTGAGCACATCAAGTACGTCCTCTAGTTATTGTTCAAGGCATCCAATAATGTCACCGAATACGAGGCTCTCCTCCATGATCTCCGGATCGCCAAATCCATTGGCGTTGAGCACCTTATGGTTTATGGGGATTCAAAGCTGGTCATTAGCCAGGTCAACAAGGACTGGTCCTATTCAAGCAGGAAGATGGATGCCTATTGCTCTGAGGTCCGCAAGCTCAAAGGCATGTTCGCTGGCCTCGAGTTCCACCACGTCCCCCGGGACGCCAACTCGGCGTCTGACCAGCTGGCCAAGTTCGGATCCTCCCGAGCGACGGTGCCGCAAGGGGTCTTCATCCATGAGCTGCACAAGCCGTCGGTCAAGGACCTGGATCACCTAGAACCGGCCCCAGCGCAACCAGCTAAGTCAGTGCTCACCATCACCGACACCCCTGATGACTGGCGTTAGGAACTCATAGACTACATCACCACCAAGGCGCTCCCGCCCGACAAGACTAAAGTCGAGCGTATCGCCCGACGCAGCAAGCATTACATCGTAGTGGGCCGCGATCTGTTCAAACGTGCGGCATCCACCAGAGTACTCTTGCTGTGCATCCCTAGGGACCACGGGGCCCAGATCCTCGATGAGATTCATTCGGGCATCTACGGTAACCACGCAGGCGCAAGGACGCTAGTCGGCAAGGCCTTCCAGGCAGGATACTATTGGCTAACTGCCAATGAAGACACCAAGGAGTTAGTCCGGCGCTTTCAGTGATGTCAGTTCTTCGCCAAACAGCACCACCTCCCGACGCAAGCCCTTCAAACAATCCCGTCATCATGGCCCTTTGCATGCTTGGGGCTTGACATGGTCAGCCCATTCCCTAAGGCACTAGGGGGCTACACTCACGTTTTTGTCGCAATCGACAAATTCACGAAGTGGATCGAAGTGCAGCCGCTGAGAGCTTGCACCGCCGAGAAGGCGACCGAGTTCATCGAGGGCATCACCTTCCGCTTCGGTGTCCTGAGGGAGATCATCACCTACCTCAGGACACGGTTCACCGGGAGTGTTTTTGGGACTTCTGTGAAGAGAGGTGCATCGAGGTGAAGTATGCCTCGGTGACACACCCCCGAGCGAACCGGCAGTGCGAGCATGCGAATGGCATGATTCTGCAAGGCCTAAAGGCCCGGGTCTTTGACCCGCTTCGGTAGCATGAAGGCCGCTGGTTGCATGAGCTCCCAGCCATGCTCTGGGGGCTCCGCTCTCAGCCGTGCCGAGCCACTGGACGGTTCACGTTCTTCTTGGTCTATGGCTCGGAGGCAGTTATCCCGATCGACATGCTTCATGCATCACCAAGGTTCGACTGTATGATGAAGGGATGGTCGAGCAAACGCGGGCCGAGGACATCGACAACATCGAAGAAGAGCATATGGCCGCCGCAATCCAGATGGACAGGTACCAACAGGCGCTTCGCCGATACCATGACCACAATGTCTAAGGAAGATCCTTCAAGGTCGGTGACCTGGTTCTTCGAAGAGTACAGTCCACCATCGGCATGAACAAGCTCTCACCCCCATGGGAAGGCCCCTTCATCATCTCATCCATCACCCGTCCGGGCTCGTACAAGCTAATTCATGAAGATGGACAGGAAGTGCCAAATTCATGGAACATTGAGCACCTGCGCCGATTCTACGCTTGAACAGCTAAGTACCTAGCCCCGATCCCTTCAATTCCGCAAATTTCGATTATCTATAAGACCCACCTGCATATCGTATACCCGACCCCCCGAAAAGGCTCGGGGGCTCGGAAGCCCTCCCGAGCAGTATCGCCGGCGGCGTTGATCCCTTCTCACGCAGTTACCCTCATGGCAAAGCCTGAGCGGAGCGGCCCTTAATTAAGGGTTTCAGAGAATCTGTGCCGCCTGTTGTCCTTGAGCTGCTTGGGGGCTCATTCTTTACCCGCTTCGACTGAACGTGGTCGGCTAAGCCCTGAGTCCCTCGGGTAGTGACTTCATTCCTATCCGGGGCTGGCTGGGGTCGGGCTGGCTGTGTTTTGGTCAAGTGCCGGTGAGTGAGCTCGGGGCTCAAAAACGTCTGAATCCTGTGTATACAACTAAGACGCCAGGAGCTCGACTTGGGCCACCTGGACAATGTCTGTTGATGGCTCGACTTGCTCTACTTCAAGGTTTAGACACATAGAGATCGGACGGATTTCGACGACCTCGCGTTCACCCGATCATACACAACTAAGGGACTTTGCTTGACCGAATGCTACACCCTTGAAATGGCCATCAGGCATAGTCGGGATCTGTCCCGCCAACTTCCGCCGCTTAGTCATGAGACTTATACGCGTATCGAGTGATCGTCGATCTTACCCTGCCTTCCTATTCGTCCTGCACTCGGCTAAGTCGATCCGCGTAGACTGAGGAAGCCTTCGGATCCATCCGTTAAGGCCTTAAGAACACTCGGCATCTAAGGCCAGTCAGGAGATGAAGAGAAGGTTGTCTCCTCACGCTCCAACCCGCTATAAAGGAAAATGATCTGCTTGGAGTTTGAACGGTAGCCCTCCAGTATTGGTCCGTTGATGGCCGAGATCGCTCGGCAGGATCTAGTCCCCCTCGCAGACGTCCTAGAGTTTTGACCGGAAGCCTTCCAGCCGTTAGTTTGTAGACTGTTTTGGTCACTTGATGCAAGCTATCCTAAGGAGATAGTGAAGGGTTACGCGGAGGCTACGCTGGCCGAAAACAAAAACTTTTCTATCGCGCAAACCAGGAACACTTGCAAGTAAGGGCCGATAGATCGTTACCGATTGTAGTAGAGTGCAGCGGATTCGCCAATCAGGACTATCCGATCTGGAATAGTGCTGGCCGACGACAGCCGATTCCCGCAAGTCTATAGCCGATTCCCGGGGATAGCCGATTCACCAATCAGCCGATTCGCCAATGACACAGCCGATCCGAGTCGTACGACCGTGCTCTTGCGCCTCGCTTCGATGCGCACGACCGCAGCCGATTCCACCACAGTCGATTCGTAGCCGATCAACAGCGCCGCAATGTAGCAGCGCCTCTACCGGTATCCACACGTTCGGGAACAGAACGCCGAACACCCGTGTGCTAGCACGCAATGCAAGGCTAGGGTTTGGCTCGAAAGTGGGGAGGGTTTCCGTGGAGATTGATCTCGGCGACTTCTGTTGCGCCCAATCAGATTGATTTGGTTCAAATCGATGCCACAACTCTCCACCCCTCGCCCCCCGTTTTGTAGAGTTGGCTGGTTGGGCCTAGAGGCCCATCGGGACTCTATTTTGAATCGGATCCCATCCGAATCTCATTGAGTTGGCCGGCCGGACTTCGTAAGTCCATAGGACTCTATCCAACCGGATCCCTATCCGATCGAGCCGTATCCGAGTCCAACTCGAATATCTATTCTATCCCCTTAAGCGTGCGACCCTGTAGGTTCAGGTATACTTGGTTTCGGCTCGAGTCTAACTCAGCCGATTTGTCAACAGCGGCGCCTAGCAGTACATATTGACACCATAGCATACAAGAATATAATATCGGCTCTGAACCTGTAATGTGTACACAGGGGCCCAGAGATATCTCTCCAAAAGAGGGGCAATTCCATCTTGATCACTCACATCCCACTCCATGTTTCATACCAAACCCGAAAACTACCTTTATAACTACCCAGTTACAGAATAGCGTTTGGTACTCCCAAAGAAGGCTACTACACATGTTGGAATCCATGGTGATCTCAGGTCTAAGGACTTTGTACCAACACTACCTGAGACCAACTAATGGCACATTAATTCCTGTAGTGTCTCATGGTGGGTTTATCCAACAATGTGTTCTCTAACACATATGTCCATGTTTATTGATTTGGTATCTCCATACCCATGATCTATGAGACATGATCATCAATCAATAAACATGCCGATCTTAGAATCATATTAGTTCCAATAATATGATATATGATCAGGGATCATTTAGAAATAGATTCATACATATAGAGTCTCATAAATAAGTCGCATACTTATTGATCAATACAAGATGTCTATTTCATTGAACTGAATAACACTTTATTCATAAATACAAAACATTGACCATGATATCCAACATCTCCATGTTGCCTCTAGGGCATATCACTAACAGATAGTCCTTCCAAAGTTTTGACCATTTTGCCCTCCGAACTCGGACTGTTGAAGGACGAGGTCGCTCGGACGATCTGTCGCATAGTGATGTGTTGGATGTCCAAAAGAAACTTTGGACATATTGCGAGTCGAAGACAGCATACAAGGAAGACTAACAAAGGTCTTCTTCATTTCTCGCGGGGTGATGATCATACATAGGGCCCGAGGTCCCCCTAACATACAGCAGCATCGACGCGGCGGCTTCCTTTACTATCAGTTCCACAGATCGGGCTGAGGGTGTGCACATGCTTGAATGATTGGAACAACAAGGCCAAAGGTTTTCCTATCCTATAGGACCTATTGCTCACAATCTTAACCGTCGCTGACTCTACGGAAGCATAGATATTGTCGATGTTGCCCGACTCGATGCCGGCAGGCCACCCTTCGGAAATTGCGTCGATGTCCGCCCGGGGGTACAGCTTCCGTACAACGCCAAGAACGTGCGTCACCGCCGTCTTGGGCACCCCCTGGGCGTAGCACCGGAGAAGTTCCTGAAGCACGCGCCTAAAGCACGCTGTCGTTCGGGATGAACGATGATGGGTCTGGATCGATCTCGGCCAGTGTTCGAGCCGCCTTTGAATGGATTTCGCATCGCCCGTCGATCGTCTTCAGGCTGTCCCCGAGTCGATGAAGCCATCGACCGGCTCCTGCCAGTTGGCCTGGTCACAAAACAGGTCTGCTAAGGCACACTCCTACTTTGACAACAAAGGAACTGAAGAAGACAGTACTTACGGACAGCCTCTGCCTGCGCAGCCTGGTCCTCGGCCATTTTGGCCAAGGCTTTTCCCTGGCCGCCTTGGCGTCCACCAGCTTCTTCTCCACCTCCACCATCGCCGCCTCCGACGCTGACGCCTTTGCCTCCGCGTCGTCGAGTGCCCCGGCCAAATCTCGATGAGGGCTTCGGTCTGCTGTGAAGATGTCGCAGCCACTTCAGCTCCACCAGCAGATGACGACCTGTCAAGGCGAAGGTCGACCATCGACGGTTTCCTGACAGCAATCCCAGTTAGCATCGGCGGTGTCAATGAAACACAACCGTGTTGTTCACCTGGTGGACACCGTGAACTTCACATCACCCCAGCGTGCAATTTTGGGAGCAGGTCCTCATGCTTGCCCGTCCACCTCCCCGTGGACGCTCGGCCCTGCCTCTGCGAAAGCAGTTAGCTTTTGCTTCCCTTTTGGCTCGGTCGTTGTAATGGGAAGGCGTATCTCCACAATCTCCAGCTTTGGAATAACTGCAAATTCCTGCCACGGCATCAACACCTGGCAGGTGAAACTCTACTAGAGGAATGGAGGAAACATTTAGCCAAGGGAGTGAGGTTAAGCCTACCTGCGCTGCCGATTCTCAGGGCTCCCAATCGAACTCCAACCTTCACTGGAACTCGGCGACGAGGTCATGAGCCTAAGACCGCTTAGAGGAAGAAGGTTGCAGAGTGGAGACGGGAGAATAGAGAAATTTCCTCTTCCTCAAAGTGGAGATGTAAGATGGCGTAAGGAGAAGAGCCCGCTGCAATGGGATTTATATAGAGAGATGGGGATGGGCTTGCTGGCATGTTTTTCGGAAAACGTGCAGCGTCATTCATGTCCAGCATGGAACATCCAAAGCGCCTCTTGTCCATCCAACTCCTTAGTTTGACAAGTCGACTTCGGGTAAAATTTGGGCCGTCGGATCTTCGGAAGGGCAAGTGGCGTCTTCACAACTTTCATCGTCCACTGTGAAGATCTTGTCAAAAGGTCACACCACCTTACCCATCTCTACTGTCAGCATCGCCTGACACTTGAGAGAGGGTGGATGCCAAAAGATTAGATGTGATGCAGCGACACTTCCAATCCTCGCGCCATAAACAAGAAGTAGCAAAGAATGTCAGAAGACTTTGCTTTGATACTAGCAAAACCCCATTTGAGTCAGGTTCTTCTCGACTAGGAGCAGGCTTCCAAGCTAGCCCCCGGTTGAGGTCAAGACTACCATGTGCCCTCGGACAGTAGTCTCGACCATAAACATATTCTTTGCCGTACCAAGGTGGTGGCCGTGACGACTCGAATGTGGGCTTCCGAGCTGGTCCACAAGTGAGGTCGTGGCTACCTCGAGCCCCAGGGCTTGTAGACCCGAGCACCTCACCCATCCTCACTGCCTTTGGGCAGTGGACTCTCCGACTTGGGGGTTGAAGGCCAAGTTGCCTTCCCCTCGATCGAAGCAGGGGCTGCCAAACGCCTCCGGGTGGTAGGCATGTTCGTCTCGGCTAACCCCTTCTGGTGGACCTCGAGCGTCACTCGGATCATCGGGAGATTGGTGAAACGCTCTTGATGATTTGACCCTAGGCTCGAATGTGCCATCCAAACCTAGGCTCAGGAGCTACACCTGCCAGGTGCACCTAGGCGGTTCACCTGCAAAATCTTGATTCACAAGAATTGCTAGGGATCGACTCCTTTGAAGAATGATTGACCCTAAGGCCAAATGTTCGATTTGCCCTTAGGCTCGTGGGCTACACCTGGCAGGTGCACCTAGGCGTTGCACCTATTAGAACCTTAGCTCAAAGCTCCGAGGATCCCTTGAAGACAACACTCCGAAAGAACTCTGACCCTAAGGATGGATGCTTCATTCCTCCTTAGGCTCGGGGGCTGCTGTGGGAGGTGTCACCCCGGGGTGCCTCAAAAAACCGGATTGTACCCCAACAGAAGTTAAATCGAGTGTCCTCAGGATGTGACCGAGAGCCCAACCCCCCAAGGGTCGGGCATTCCGGCCTTCCCCCGAGTCCGACCTCGGCCCCTTCTCTCGACTCCGACTCATCGCCCGACCTTGAGCATCCTCGGGAGGAAACTTGCCAGGCATGAAGGAAAAGGGAGGAGACAGCCCGGCAACATCTGACACCACCTGGCGGAACAGGAGCAGGGTCCCATGGCAGGCAGGAGCACAAGATACCCACGGTGTACAGGACCTAGCAGACCAACAAGTACTTTTTCAGATATTCTTTCTATCCCACTGTTTGTCTCTCTTAGTCCTAGCTTTATTGGCCCCCAAGTTCATCTGTTCCTACCCCCCTTGAGGTATAAAAGGGACGGCAGGGGGCCGATGGAAGGATCCCAACTTCTCCATTCTCTCTCATGCTTGTAACTCTTGTTCACCATCCACCCCTAAGGAAGAACACCACACAATGGACATAGGCCTATTATCCTTCGGGAGGGCTGAACCAGTATAATTCCTCGCGTCTCGCTTCTTGGTTCATCTTAGGATTCGAGTCGACCATCGGATCAACCGAAAGGCAGCTTCTCTACCAAACTGTCTTCTACCTCCTCGGGGATCCCCCTTGGAGGACTGCCGACCCACCCGTCGACACTCCTCATAGTACCTCTCTTCCTGCCTATCATACTTCCTTTGGTATTTCTTGATAATTCTTGCAGAGTTGAGCTGTGTGGACCGATAACCTTTCCTATCGGCTACCCTTCCACTTGTATGAACCATGTTAACATGAAAAGGATTACCATCAACCTTCATCAGCCTTTTTCAGTCTCGAATTTTATCTTTCCTTGCTCAATAGCCAATTGGATCTGCTACCTGAAAACCTTGCAGTGATTAGTGCTATGAGATCCAGTATTATGCCACTTGTAATATTTTCTCTTTCTCAACTCATCGACCAATGGAATTATATGACCAGCAGGTAGTTGAATTTGTTTCTCCCGAAGTAGCAAATCAAAGATCTTGTCAGCCTTGGTAATGTCAAAGTCATATTTTTCTTCCTTCGCAGAATCTCTGATCCACTAACATGTAACAATTTTCTTGTTCCTTGCCCACTCGGCTGCTGCTACTTCAGAGTCATCTTCTTCATCAGATTCAGAAGCATATATATCATGATTCACCTTTTAAATGTTTTCTTAGCTTCCTAGAACGTTTGCTTATGTGTTGTCACCTTCTGAGCCAGATGAGCCAAGCTCTCAAAGTCTTGAGCCGAAAATCTTTCAAGATCCTTGGAAAGCAAGATCGGCTAACTAAGAATCTTTCAAGGCCAGGCTGTAACATCCATTTCTCATATCCCTGATCATCTCAATATAGTCTTGGACAGATTCATCATATTTCTGTTTAATTGCTGTCAGATCAGACAGCTTCATCTCGTGGACTCCACTGTAGAAGTACCTATGAAACTTCTTTTCCAGATCGGCCCAACTTTGAACATAATTATATGGCAAAGATGAAAACAATGTAAAAGTTGATCCAGATAAAGAAAGAAAATAATCTAACCATCAGAGCATCAGTAGCCGATGCCTCGCCACACTGAGCTAGAAATCGGCTGACATGTTCATAGGTTGATACATTATCCTGCCGTAAGAACTTCAAAAAATCTGGAACTTTGTATCGGTTTGGTAGTGGCTGTTAAAGACCAAATTTGTAAGCAAATCCCCGAGTTATCCCCGAGTTTGAAGCAGGGATTGAAGCGAAATTGGAGAAAACGCGTGATCCTTGGAAACAGAGGCTGCATCGGCTAAGTTCGAATCGGCTACGGAGTCAGTCGGCTGAGTCCGAGTTGGACCAGGATAGCCGATAGCCAATTTCAATCGGGAGCAGAAGGTGGAACCAATTTCGGAAGGAAAGCTTAGAGATAACTGTTGGATTTGGTTTCCAAAGTACTGCAAAGATGTTGCCATCTACGGATAATGTCTTACAACGGCAATTGTATCTTTAAGTTAGGATATTTTATATAATTTCCTTTATAGGAATCATGTCTGTTACGGGGTCGTTGTATATCCGAGTATAAATATGACCCGAGACTTTGTAAAAAAGAAGACACACATCAATACAACTTCGGCGCATCGCCAACCTTTTCGTTTTTACTCTTTCGACGAGTTCTTGCTTCATTCTTGGGCTGCATCGAGTTTCGATCTCCAGACAAGGTAATTTCTTGTTACAAGCGGTTTGTGTTATCGAGGTTAGTGCTTCCATCATCATGACACTCTGATCTGGATATTATAAACTGCTTAATCTACCATATGCGACATATAATCTAAATCAATGTCTAGACCTATCTCTCAATCGGCTAATATCTTCCTGAAGATAGCAGCCGACAAAGCTAGATCCAGGGGTTGATTTAGGTTATATGGCGTATCTACCATCTCGAGGAGTTCTCATTAGTCTAAATAGATCTCGTGCTTCTTTTTGTACTTAATGTTGCATCAAATTGATCTATTAAGTCGCTCTTAGAATCATATAGATCTATTCAGCTCAATGATTATTATTAGAGATAGCACCGAGGTTTCAGCTAGTCTTATCTGTTTTAACTATCTTTTATGTATCATTACTGATTAGATGTTTTAGAACTGCCTTTTATATTAAGATCTTAATATACTTAAATATGCTAAGCCCAGTATCAATCTATTAAGTCATATTAACAGCCGATTGATCTTGGTTTGGCATATTTAGCTCAGGTTAATATCTTCGTATAAAATATATCGGAGTACTACCCGATTTATATTAGAACTGTGACATCGGCTAAGCTATAAATATATGTAATTAGTATTCTGGTGTGTTGTTAGATATAAGTGATTTATATTGTCTCGGTATACTACCGATATATCCCAATCACTTAGTCTAAATGCACTTTGGAATGATAATTATGAATTATGGATATCTATAGCCGATCGAGTAGGGCCTAATATTAACTTAATCGCCTATTCTTTGTTTCTTGTAGGTTACAGGATCAAACCAACTGGCACGCCCTTTAGAATCACCAAAGGCAACCAACTTGGACCTGCACTGGAGTTAAGCAGATCTCCCAGGCCAGCACATGGGAAACTTTTCTCATCAACACGCTTTTGGCACGCCTGGTGGGACCACTGCCACGTCCATGTCCAGTACAATGGTGAACATCAAGATCCTGGAGCTGGACCAGGAGAACATCATCCCTGTGACCATGGACAAGTTGTCGGCTAAGCAACAGGCCGACTATCAGCAGATAGTTGAACGATTGTAGTCTCACTATTTGCAATCCTTTACCCATACTAGATCGGGGACAATCGTTGAAAAGTACAAATTTGTGATCCCCGAAGACTTTGACTCTGGAGCCACCTCTAGCGAAGACACGGGGAAAAGAAGGTTGAAGACATCTAGCAGGAGCAAGATGACTCAGGGCTGCACACGCTCCAGGATCGGACCGACTCGGCTGTCCACCACGCGCTCGTCAACTAGTCAGGGATACTGGTGAATTCGTTGAACAACATGATCAGCCCTGTGGTTGGCTCAAAGATAGCCGAGCAACTGCCAAGGGGGCCGACCTATTTCCCTGATGGCCGATTCCCACCTCATAGGACTCTGTCAACGCATGGGCTGCCAATTCCTCCACGGGAACAGCCGACTCCTCCAGGGGGAGTCCCTATTTAGCTGAATGTACAATAATCGGCTGTAAAACCAACGCCCAAGCTCTTAACCAGACAACAACCCCTGCATCAGGGCCACGGGGCTCAAATACTTCCCGAAGAACAGGTGGAAAACGTGTTCAGCACCGATCGGCAACCTCTCATACACAAGATGCCGATCGACAACTATACGCCCGATCTACTTCAAAATTCCAGCAGTATTCGTCCTCCTCCTGAGCAGCAGCCTCCGCTGATACCACAGCCGCATCCTACCATGAATCAAGTCCCCAACATCAGTACCCAGGAGGCAACTACGAGCAGTACTACAAACCTCATTCACCGCAGATGCAGTATCGGTAGGCTCCCATGCAATATGAGCAGTACGAGCCGATATCGCAGGTACAAGCTCAAGAAAACAAGCCTTGGGCCGATCTGATCGCAGACGTCATGTGTGATCAGTTCGGTCTCAAGTTGAAGGACTCCGGCAATTTGTACCGCTACCCGTATCTGGAGTACTTTGAGAGAGTGCCCTTGCCAAACCGGTACAAGGTGTCAGATTTTTCAAAATTCTCTGGGCAAGATAATGTGTTGACCTACGAACACGTCAGGCGATTCCTGGCTCAATGCGGTGAAGCATCGGCTACGGACACGCTCATAGTGCGTTTGTTCCCACTATATCTCTCGGGATCGGCCTTTACATGGTTTTCATCACTGCCCTACAACTCGGTACAGAGCTGAGTCAATCTTGAGAAGCAGTTTCACAGCTACTTTTACTTCGGCACGCATGAGGTGAAGCTGTCGGACCTCACCAGCATCAGACAATGACATGAAGAATCGGTCCAGGACTACATCTAGCGCTTCAGGGATATGAGGAACCAATGTTATAGCCTAGTGCTATCGGACTCGCAACTAGCTGATTTAGCCTTCCATGGCCTCTTGGCCTCCATCAGGGAAAGGTTTTTGGCTCAGGACTTCGAGAGCTTGGCCCACTTGGCCCAAAAGGTGACGGCACATGAGCAACGTTTCTAAAAATTAGCCACGTCGCTTACACATCAGACTTCGACTCAAGTGATAGCGATGCAGAAGTGGCAGCAACCGAGAGGACCAAAAACAAGAATGCAATAATGTGTCAGTGGCTAAAGAAATCGGCTAAGGAGGAGAGATATGACTTCGACATCACCAAAGTCGATATGATTTTTGATCTGCTGCTGCGGGAGAAGCAAATACAGCTTCCGGCCAACCACGTCATCCCATCAGTCGAGGAGATCAAGAAAAAGAAATATTGTAAATGGCACAACACCAACTCCCATAGCACCAATGACTGCAAAGTCTTCCGCCAGCAAATTCAGTCGGCTATAGAAGGGGAGAAGATCATGTTTGAAGAATCGGCTAAGCCAATGAAAGTCGACGGCAACCCCTTCCCTGTTAATGTAGTCCATGCCGGCCCAAGGTGAGCTGATCGGCAGTATAGAATGGCACACAGCTTAGTCGAGGCCCAACAAGGAAGCGCGGCCAAAAAGGACTGCCAGGAACAATCAAAGAGGCCGACTGGAGCTGACCCGACGCCCATCAATATGGTCTACACCAGTGGTCGATCGGCCGATCATCGGCCCAGGCACATGGACATTTGACTTTGGTTTCAACTCAGGGTTCAAGAGGAGGAAGAAGCCCAACGCGGCAAACCTTATTAGAGAACGACTGATCGACTGGGAACGGCCTACATCCGTCGCCATGACGGCTGCGACCCCCATTGGCGGTGCGATTTCTTTAGGTTCTGCTGGGAGAAAGGGATGCGGCTGCCCACCTTGTAAAATTGCCCAGCCTGAAGCGAATTCGGGGAAGACGAGTTCAAGCAAGAGCCTATTGCGAGCCCCAGCCGATTCATCCCCCGAGCCGTTCTGCTCAACCAGCAAAAACTTTCCGTCCACGAACGGCTCGGCCTGATTCACCAGGACTTCTTCCAGGGCGAGGATGAGGAAGAGGACGAAGAAGAACAGTCCGCCAACCCTCAATGGTGCCCTTCTGATGTTTTCACAAAAACACAAAAGCGTAAGGTGCAATGGCTAAAGAGCGAGGGTCAGCTGAAAGAAGTCTAGGCCGAGATCGACTATCGGCTGAAGAAGAAAAAGGAAAAACCACCCAAGGAGTCAATGGCGCATAAAGAAAGATGCTGCCCCAACCGATGAGAGTCCAGCCGACCAGGCCAAAAGGGCGGCAAAAGGTAAAGGAATAGCTTCCGCATCAGTCAATATGGTGTTCACATTGTCAGCCGAATTTGAGGCCGCCGAGGCCGATGCAGACACCGTTGAAGAGACCTTGGCGAAGCTAGTGTTGTCCCTAGAACAGGCCATATTCGAAAAACCCAAGGGGACTAAAAATCGGCACCTAAAGCCCCTATACATTAAAGGATTTGTAAACGGGAAGCCTATGTCAAAGATGCTAGTCGATGAAGGGGCCGCCGTCAATCTCATGTCTTATGCTACTTTCAGGAAGCTGGGCAAGGGAGCCGATGACTTGATCAAAACCAACATGGTGCTCAAGGACTTCGGCGGGAATCCATCGGAGGCCAAGGGAGTTCTCAATGACGAGCTAACCGTCGGCAGCAAAACCGTGCCCACAACATTCTTCGTCATCGATGGGAAGGGATCTTACAGCCTGCTGCTCGGAAGGGATTGGATCCACGCCAACTGCTGCATCCCTTCTACAATGCATCAAAGCTTAATCCAGTGACAAGGCGACAAGATAGAAATCATGCCAGCCGACAGGTCAGTTAATGTAGCAAACGTCGACTTAACGTTATGAGAAGTCAATAGCATTGATTGCCTGTCTGGCAAAGTGTGGCAGGCCGATTTCCTAAAGGTGTCTGATTCTGATATACAGCCAATTGGAGACGAAGAGCCTCAATTATTACTTTGAGGGCATTGTGGAGGGCTCAAGCGTCTACACCAAGGGCACTATGGACGACATCGATGGCAAACTTGGGCAAGGTTTTATGTCGGCCGACAAGCTCGAGGAAGTTGACATAGGTCCAGGAGATAAGCCTAGGCCGACATATATTAGCAAGAATTTGTTAGTACCAAGCTTATTGATTTATTTAAGTAATATAAAGATTGCTTTGCTTGGGAGTATTTTGAGATGCTTGGTCTTACCCGATCGATTGTTGAACATCGGCTCCCTAATAAGCCTGGATATCGACAATACAAAGAGCCTCCCAGGAGGTTCAAAACCAAAATGTATGATGCGATTAAGGCCGAAATCACTCGGCTGTATGATGCTGGTTTCATTCTGCCCTGCCGATATGCAGAGTGGGTTTCAAATATAGTTCCAATGATAAAGAAAAACGGCAAACTTAGGGTGTGTATTGATTTCAGATATTTGAATAAGGCTACCCCTAAGGACGAATACCCTATGCCTATAGCCGACTTGCTGGTAGATGTAGCCTCCGGCCACAAAATCATAAGTTTTATGGATGGCAATGCTAGTTATAATCAGATCTTTATGGCCGAGGAGGATATCCATAAGACAGCTTTCAGGTGCCCAGGAGCAATCGGCTTGTACGAATGGGTTGTAATGACTTTCGGGCTGAAGAATGCTGGAGCTACATATCAAAGGGCCATGAATTACATTTTTCATGACCTAATCGGCTTCTTGGTGGAAATCTATATTGATGATGTAGTTGTCAAATCCAAGAAAGTGGAAGACCACCTAGCCGATTTAAGGAAGGTCTTGGAGAGGACGAGAAGATATGGCCTAAAGATGAATCCCGCAAATTGGGCATTTGGTGTATCGGTGGCCAATTCTTGGGGTTTATTGTTCATGAGAGGGGATCGAAGTGATACGAGAGAAGCATCAATGCTATCAAAACTATTCAACCTCCGCAGGACAAGAAGCAATTGCAGTCTCTGATCGGCAAAATTAACTTCATCATACGCTTCATGGCCAATCTATCAGAAAAGATGGAGCCATTCACGCCTTTAGTATGGCTGAAAGCCGATCAAGCATTTACTTGGGGGGCAGAACAGCAGAGGGCTTTGGACAACATTAAGGATTATCTAAGATCTCCCCCGGTGTTGACTCGTCCGCAATAGGGAGTGTCGTTCAAGCGATATCTATCCGCCGATGAGAAATCTATCGGCTCAGCTTTGATTCAGGAGCTCGAAGGAAAGGAGAAGACAATTTTATATCTTAGTAGAAGACTTATGGATGCAGAAACAAGGTACTCTCCCATGGAGAAGTTGTGTTTGTGCCTATATTTTTCATGTATAAAGTTAAGGCATTATTTGTTATCCAACGAGTGCACCATGGTTTGCAAAGCTGACGTAGTAAAATATATGCTATCGGCTCTAGTTCTAAAAGGACGAGTTGGGAAGTGGATATTTGCCTTAACAGAGTTTGATCTGAGGTATCAAGCACCCAAGGCACTGAAAGGGCAAGTCATAGCCGATTTTATTGTGGAGCACAGAGATGACTCGATCGGCTCAGTTGATATCATGCCTTGGATGTTAACTTTCAATGGACCGGTTTGCACAAATGGATGCGGCATCAGCTTGGTGATAATTTCTCCTAGGGGGGCAAGCTTTGAGTTTGCTTTTTCCATTATGCCTCACGCCACAAACAATCAAGCCGAATACGAAGCCATTCTCAAAGGTTTGCAGCTGCTAAAGGAAGTTGGCTGACGCCATCGAAATAATGGGCGACTCACTGTTGGTCATCAGCCAATTATCCGGAGAATATGAATGCAAAAATGAAGCGCTGATGGTCCACTATAAAAAACGCCGATAGTTGATGGACAATTTTCGGCTAGTAATCTTAAAGCACATCTCTAGAGGGCAGAATTCAGAAGCAAATGATCTGGCTCAAGGGGCATCGAGCTACAAGCTGATGACAAAAGAAGTTGAAGTGGAGATTGCAACCATCTCAGCCGACGACCGGAGGTACGACGTCTACACTATCTCTGACGAATCCTTCTCGTCGGCTTCAAGGAAGTTGTGCTACAAGGCTTTGCGATATGTTTTGCTCGATGATGATTTATACTATCGAGACGATTAATGGCGTGCTACTCAAGTGCCTATGTACGGATCAAGCTAAAGTTGCCATAGGATAGGTGCACGAAGGAATTTGTGCCACTCATCAATCGGCCCACAAGCTGAAGTGGTTACTTCGAAGAGCGGGCTACTTTTGGCCGACTATGCTGGAAGATTGCTTCAAGTATTATAAGGGCTGTCAGGATTGTCAGAAGTTTGGAGCTATCCGAAGGGCACCAGCATCAGCTATGAACCGTATCATCAAGCCTTGGCCATTCAGAGGTTGGGAAATCGACATGATCGGCCAGATCAATCCACCCTCAAGTAAAGGACACAAGTTTATATTGGTGGCAACCGATTATTTTACCAAGTGGGTGGAAGCAATTCCTTTGAAAAAGGCTGTCTCCAGGGATGCAATAGAGTTTGTTAAGGAACATATCATATACAGATTCGGCGTCCCTCAGACTATCACTACGGATCAGGGATCTATCTTTGTCTCCAATGAGTTTGTTCAATTTGCCGACACCATGGGGATTAAGTTGCTAAATTCTTCACCATATTATGCTCAGGCTAATGGGCAAGCTGAGGCTTCCAATAAAAGTTTAATCAAGCTGATAAAGAGGAAGATCGCTGAGTACCCAAAACAATGGCATAGCCGATTGGCCAAATCACTATGGGCTTATCGGATGGCCTGTCATGGGTCAATCCAAGTATCGCCGTACAAGTTGGTCTACGGACATGAAGCATTTCTGCCATGGGAGAATATCATCGACTCAAGAAGGATTCAGTTGCAGGACGAGTTGACAGCCGATAACTATTATAATCTGATGGTGGATGAATCTGAAGACCTGGTTTTATCAAGGATGCGTGCCTTGGAGAAGGTGACTAGATATAAAGAACGGGTGGCTTGTCATTATAACAAGAAGGTTGTGCCTAAGTCTTTTGAAGAAAGCAAGCTCGTTTGGAAGTTGATATTATCGATTGGCTCAAGAGATAGTAAATTCGGCAAGTGGTCACCTAACTGACAAGGGCCTTTCAAGATCCACGAATGTGTCTCTAAAGGAGCCTATATGTTGGAAGGATTGGACGGAGAAGTGTTTGGAAGGGATCTTAATGGAAAATATTTGAAGAAATACCATCCCAGTGTTTGGATTAATTCATGATTCGGCTAAGTCCTTGCATGTCCATGTTAGTTGATGTGTTATGAGACTTTATACACATCGCCTTTAGGACATTTTTACTCAAGTTTTTCTCCTCCGATTTTTCAAATCGGCTGAGTTTAGCCGACAGGTGTTAGATGGTTTTTTCTTATTATTTTATCAATGCTGCAGGCAACATTGAGAAAATTAGGGGGGCATATATCATACAAAGTCATAAACTTCCTTATAATTTTATCAATGCTGCAGGCAGCATTGAGAAAATTAGGGGGGCATATATCATACAAAGTAAGAAACCAGAATTAGAGGACTTCAAAAATTTTTGGGCTTTGAAAACTTTTAAGGCATTCAAGATATGAAGACTGCGTAAATCGACAGAGGATATATGATGATATTTAAAGCATACTAGGACGATTACAAAAGTTGTCGCCAAAGGTTTTTAGAGTCTAGCCTTATTACATTCCAAGGAATTTTTGGATGGCCGACATCGCTTTGTCCATGATGGCTTTAATCTGATCGACTGCTGCGAGGTCTTCCTCCTCTGTGTCCGGGATCGCCTTAGCCGATTTGTTTAGATCACCTAAGTACCTGATGGTAGAAGTCACCTTCGCTCTTTGTTCTTAGGTGGCCTTGGGGAGATCGGCTAGTGCTTGCTTCTCTTTAGCGATCTTGGCTCTGCACTGCTCCAGCTTCACCAGCAAATTGGCTTCCTTTGCTTCAAGTTGGCTGATTTTTGCCTGTGTAGCTGATGGCCCAGCCGCCAGCTCATCCAACTTGGCCTTTTCAGTCACAAGGTTCTTCACTGTGGCATCAATTGTAGCTACCAAGTCGGTTTGGGCTCGTCTATCGATCATCCTCTGCATGGCCTGCTCCAGCTTGAACCGTCAAAGGTCGATGAATGCAACTTGCGAGATTGTTTCGGCCAATTCTTCAGGAAGCTGGCTTTGAATATCATTGAAGCGTGCTCGGATCGGCCAGCACTCCATGACCAATTGGTTCACATTAATATCTAGCCGACGATGAATATCTTGAAGCTTTTCCTTGAGATCGTCGGCTATAGCGGCCTGATCCTGGCTGGTGGCTTCTTCTTCTTCGTTGATGAACTCTTTGATATCGAACGGGACTAGGTCGGCTAGAGTCTGCAGAAAAGATCAAGGTGATTAAAATGGAACATGGGTAGCCGATATAAGCTCTTAAAAGAAGAGAAGTATGCTAACTCGGACGACAAGAGCTGGCACAGGTACTTCTTCAACGTGGTGGTTGCCCGTAGCTGATGGAGTTCTCTCGCTTGATGCATGGGGGGCAGCCGACGAAGACCGAGCAGGCTACAAAAAAGGACAAGTGTTAGTACAGATCAGCCAGGTGAAAATAAGCAAGGAAGATATAGAATTAAATAGTACCGAAGAAGCTGGACGAGGAGGCCGATTGGCTAGCCTTTTGAACTACAAGAAGGGACTTGGTCAGGGAATGAATGATTATAATTTGAAGATCAAATTGAAAAGGCAAAGATAAATACCAGTCGCTTTGGGGATGAAGGTGTCTTTTCAGTCTATTCATCGGCTGGTGGTGTGGTTGTACTTCGATTTGGGCTGCTTGATGCCATCGCCTCTTCAACGGCTTGGGAGATCTCTTCATCCATGACTTCTTGGTTGAGTGCTTCATCTATGCTGGGGTCGAGAGAGGGCAGGCTATCGGCTGGTACAGCAGGCTTCGGTTTCTTCTTTTCCTTGCAAGTGTAGCCGATGGGCCCACGGCCGATGGGGCAGGTCTTTTCTTCCTCGCCACGGCCTCGCGAGTTTGGCCATAGAGTAGCATCCTGAACTTTGGCGCGTTGGAGCCGATGGCCGATGCCGCATAGCCGCACCCTTTTAGGAGGACGCCCAGCCGATACTCGATGGCAATGCCCGAGTTGCTCACCGTGGGATGATATGAGTCTGTCGTGTGCAAGGAAAAAGTAACTAAGTGTTAAGAAATGACGACAGCCGATTGCTCAGAGAAAAATGTTTAAGGATGAAAATACTTACAGAAGGGATTTCGTCCGGCAGAAGCGTGGTGAGGTACATGGAGGTCGTTGATTGAATATGTGTTGCTTGATCTCCACCCACCACTTGTGATAGGTTGTACTCCTTTTGTGGGCCAGCTCTAGGATCCCGATGTTGCTGAGGGGTGGGCTCTCTATGTCCATCAACTTGTTCATCATCAGCCTTGAGTCAATTACCCCCCAGGTCTCAATCTTGTTGGCATAATAACAGCCGATCGACAGTTGTCCAAGACCGAGTTGCCTTCCAGCCGATGCAGGATAGTAAAATTTGTAAGTCTTCAGCACGTTTCGGCCTTGGTGTATCCCAGTCGATAGTACGCAGGGGGTGAGCGTCGTGGTGAAAATCTCTCAGCACTTGGGGTATTCTTCTAAGTTTATTTCGTCCAAGTTCAGCTCAGTTGGCAACTCGAACTCTCTCGATCTTCATAGAAAAACCAAGTCCAATTGCTCTTCGCAAGGCCATCATAGAAAGATATTAAACCAATCGGCCAGAAGCTCGCTTGATTGCTTGGATCCGGGCGTCAGCTAACCGTGGCCATCCAGCAATCTTTTGGGTCAGCAGTACAAGCCACAGCTGCAAGAACCACCAGGGGCCTCTAGTGCTGATTGATGCATCCACGGCTATCTTAGCCGATGCCTGGCTCAGTGTCTGATAGAGATACCCTAGCGGAATTTGCCCAAAGAAATTTTCTTCCTGTCGACCAGGGTTTCGGGTATTGCTTGCCAGTTGGCTATGGGACCGCAGCTAGATCCGCAAAACACAAATTTCTCCAGCCACATCATCAAGAAGGTGGCGTGCTCTCTAGGAGTAATTGGTCCGGTGTCCATGTTCATAGAAATATAGCCGTTCCAGCCTCTGATATCTTTGGTCTTGAAGGAGAATTGACCCTTATTGTCCAACTGGTTATGGTTAACCGACGATAGTACATCCAGTCCCTTGATCATGTAGACGTCGGCTAACGTGGGGTCATTGGGCCTTGCTGGAAGAGGAAGGCGTTAAGGGTGTTGTTCCAGAAGTAGGTGGCAGCCGATACTAGTGGTCCGTCTTTGGACATGTCAGCTACAGACAAGGCCAGGCATTGAGCTATACCTACTTCTTCCTAATGGGTTTGTTTGCTAGGTTGCATCCTCTTGTACCATGTGGGCCAGGACTTATCAGTTGAAGGCCAGGACTTGAAGGTGTCGTTCCAGTGGCCTAAATTGGGGTTCTTCATCCTATAGGGCACTCTATCGGTTTTGGCTATGATGAACTCAGGGGGTCCGTTTTGCCGATAGGCCCTAGGAAATATCTTTTATCATTGATAAGGCTGGGAATCACTATCTGATGCGCAAGATGCTACAATCGGAAAAAGGGAGCCACAAAATTATGACTTGGAAAACCTAGAATTTAGATCTATGACTCAAGGCGAAAACAGAAAGGATTCAGCCAATGGGGCGTACCTCGGGGAACTCAGCGGGAGCTGAACCGGATGGAGCAGCGGGGCCGCCATAGCCTCAGTTCTTTTCGTCGGAGAAAGGGGATCGCTGCGGTGGGCTCGAGGAAGCCGAAGAAATCGCCGAAGAGCTCGAGAGTGTTTGCTGGTGTTGTGGATTGCATTGACGACGTGAGTTTGTTCGGCGCGGCCGAGGCGTTATTTGAAGAGTTTTTGTAACGTCCGAAACAGACTCGATGTAGGGTTTCTTTGAGGATAGGATAGCACCAATCTGGAACATTACTAATATTGCGGACTTGGGGGCATGTGATAACGACCAAATTTGGTAAGCAAATCCCCGACTTTGAAGCAGAGATTGAAGCGGAATTGCAGGAAACACGTGATAATGTTGCCATCTACGGATAATGTCTTACAACGGCAATTGTATCTTTAAGTTAGGATATTTTGTATAGTTTCCTTTATAGATACTGTCGGTTTGTTTAGAAATATTTGTAATCTAATCTGTAATAGGAATCGTGTCTGTTACGGGATCGTTGTATATCTGGGTATAAATATGACCAAGACTTTGTAAAAAAAGAAGACACACATCAATACAACTTCGACGTATCGCCAACCTTTTCGTTTTTACTCTTTCGATTCTTGCCTCGTTCTTGGGCTGCATCGAGTTTCGATCTCCAAACAAGGTAATTTCTTGTTACAAGCGGTTTGTGTTATTGGGGTTAGTGCTTTCATCATCATGACATTCTGATCTGGATATTATAAACTGCTTAATCTACCATATGCGACGTATAATCTAGATCAATGTCTAGATCTATCTCTCAATCAGCTAATATCTTCATGAAGATAGCAGCCGACAGAGCTAGATCCAGGGGTTGATTAAGGTTATATGGCGTATCTACCATCTCGAGGAGTTCTCATTAGTCTAAATAGATCTCGTGCTTCTTTTTGTACTTAATGCTGCATCAAATTGATCTATTAAGTCGCTCTTAGAATCATATAGATTTATTCGGCTCAATGATTATTATTAGAGATAGCACCGGGGTTTCAACCGGTCTTATCTGTTTTAACTATCTTTTATGTATCATTACTGATTAGATGTGTTAGAACTACCTTTTATATTAAGATCTTAATATACTTAAGTATGCTAAGCCCGGTATCAATCTGTTAAGTCATATTAACAGCCGATTGAGGTTGGTTTAGCGTATTTAGCTCAGGTTAATATCTTCGTATAAAATATATCGGAGTACTAGCCAATTTACATTAGATCTATGATATCGGCTAAGCTATAAATATATGTAATTAGTATTGTGGTGTGTTATTAGATATAAGTGATTTATACTGTCTCGGTATACTACCGATCTATCCCAATCACTTAGTCTAAATGCACTTTGGAATGGTAATTATGTATTATGGATATCTATAGCCGATCAAATAGGGTCTAATATTAACTTAATCGCCTATTCTTTGTTTCATGTTTGTTACGGGATCAAACCAACTGGCACGCCCTTTAGAATCACCAAAGGCGACCAACTTAGACCTGCACTGGAGTTAAGGAGATCTCCCAGGCCAGCGCGTGGAAAACTTTTCTCATCAACAGTGGCACCCTCTCAAAGTATTCCGGGTATGGACACCGATACATGTTACCAGTATCCTAGAACCTGCTGCTGTATCGGATCAAATTAATTAAAACTGAGGCAAATACCGGGGTTGAGGTGATGCCCCTGGCCAATACTGCACTTGAGGTGAATGAGGCTGGTACTGGAAATTAACATTGCCCTCCATATGATGTTGAGGAGACTGATGCAACCTATGGGCTTGCCGATCATGAACAAACTGAGAACGGATAGGCTGATGTTGTTGTGGAATCATTGTCTGTTGCCTCATCCGTATCTACGGGATCGGCTCAACAACCGGCTGGTTTGTTCTGAACAAAGCCGCAACTTGATCTTGAGTAACCTGAGGGATGTTATGTCCTACGTGTTGAGGTTGCTATTTGACCAAAAGCTGAGGATTAAACCCTGGTTGCTTCGGTGCCGATGATGATGCAATCTGCCTTCCAGGTGCCGATGCTAATGCCATTGGCTGTTCTGGCACCACACCTGAAACAGACTAATGTTTGTCGATAACCAGAGTCCTGTATTGTGGAAAATTGCCCTCAGGAAGAAACACTGGCCCCTTGGCTTGATGCTCAGCAATCCTACAATCAACCACAGAATTGATCATGATGTTTAGAGTATTAACAAGAATTCTTGACTGGTTGATCAAAGCATGACGCACAACATAATCAATCCGATTTTGTAGATTGTTGAACTCTATAGGACCTTCATCTTGCTTGACATCCTGAGTTTTACCCTTCTTGCCAGAACTTGTTTCGGGCTCATCGTTGCTTGGCAAAGCTACCTTATACCTCTGAACCACCGTGCCCGAGCGAGTCTGAACAAATGAATGCAAAAATTGACTCTGCAGTTTATTCATCATCTCTTCAAACTCTGCCTTCTGTTATGGCGTCAGTTTGTCCATTGTCACAGGAATAATGTTCTCTGGGTCAATATCGGTTGACTTGAGATCCACCATGATGTCTTGACCTCTAATCGAGTCCCACCGAGCATTTCAAAAGCGTGTTGATGTGAAAAATATGCACGGTCCTGAGAGATCTGCTTAACTCTAGTGTAGGACCTAAATCTTACTTTTGGGTCCCACCAGGCATGTCAAAAGTGTGTTGACGTGAAGAACGCACACTGGCCTGAGAGATCTCCTTAACTCTAGTGCAGGACCTAAATCTTGTTTTTGGGTCCCACCGGACGTGCCAAAAGCGTGTCGATGTGAAAAACACACACTGGCCTGAGAGATCTGTTAAAATCTAGTGCAGGACCTAAATCTTGTTTTTGGTTCCCACCGGACGTGCCAAAAGCATGCCAACATGAAAAACACATACTGGCCTGAGAGATCTGCTTAACTCTAGTGCAGGACTTAAATCTTGCTTTTGGGTTCGAGGGCGTGCCAGTTGGTTTGATCCTGCAACCAACAAGAAACTAAAGAAAGAAAACAGAGTTAAATCCATAAACGATAGCCGATCGGCTAGCGCCCGATGTCATATCGTTCAATATTAAGCCGATGCAATATGCATGGGACCAACAAAGGGAAAATTAGATTTACTCGACCGGCTGTAGATATCAATAGTATATAATCTAGGTCTCAAAATACGTTTAAACCAAGTGACTGGGATAGATCGGTAGTGTGTCGAGACAGTATAAATCACTTATGTCTAAAAGTACTTTAAGGCAGAGATTATACGTATCTATAGCATAGCCAATGTCATAAATCTAACATGTATCGGCTAATTCTCCGATACCCTAAGATATCAATATAGATTAACTATATTAAACAAGAATCAATCAAGTGTTTAGATGACCTAACAGATCGATAACGATCTGGCAGGTTTAGCATATCAAGTAAATATGTAGGAAATAAGATAGCTAAACCAGGTAGAATCGACTGAAACTCCAATATTATCTCTAAAAGTAATCGTAGAACAAGATAGATCTTATGATTCTAGATAATACTTGTCACGTCCCACCCTTCCCCGGGCTAGGCCCGCTTACATCTTGAAGCTCTCTAGGACCTTAGACTGCCCTCACAGACCAATACCAGTCTTTTCTACGCACTTTGTGCTCACTCATGCGCACCCGGGAAGAACTTTTCGGTCGGTCACCCATCCCCAAAATGCCCCAGGCTAAGCACACTTAACCCCAGAGTTCTTTGGAGATGAGCTTCCAGAAAAGAAGTTGCAACTTGTTGGTATGAGAATTCTATTAATCCTATTAAGTCCTGGGCCAGGATATTACAGGTCGGACTTAACCGATGCAGCATTGAGTATAAAGAGAAGCATAAGATCTGAACAAGTCGATGAAAGCCTTTCAAGATGGTAGATACACTATATAACCTAGGTCAACGTTGATATCTAACCTTATCGGCTGTTGTCTAATAATAGATGCTAGCTGATTGGGGGTTAGATAACAATATTGATCTAGATTATATAGCATATGTGATAACCCGACGATTTACGTGAACAAGATTAGAGTGTCATAAAGATGTAAGCTTTAATCCCGAGAATGCAAGCCGCCATAACAAACTTTACCTCTTGTCGGAGATCGAACCCGATGTAGCCCAACTCGAAAGCAATAACTCATCGAAATAAACAAAAGTAGAAAAGGTGACGATGCACCGAAAGTGTTATTTAACTGATTGTTCTTGATTACATGGTCTTGGGCTATATTTATACCCAAATACAAAATATGTCCTTGTCGCACACGACTCTTATCTCTATTACAACTCACAATACGAACAAGTCCCTTAGACGGACTCTTACCGACACAATCTATAAGGAAACTACTTAAAACAACCTAATTAATAGATACAATTTCCTTTTTAGGACCTATCCATATGTGGAAATCCTCATGAAGCATATTAACCTGATCCGACAGTGATCCCAATGTCATCTTACCGGAATCGGCTACATCGGCTTACCTTGTCCGATTCGGTATCAGCCGATTGAATACCTTAGTCGATTTGGTATCAGCCGATGAACTCCTTAGTTGATTCGTCTTGCAACTGGTGCGTACTATGTTTCCGAGAATCACGGTCTCCTCCAAATCTGCTTTGGCCTTAATTCCAAATCTGATTCATGACCTGCCAAATTTGGTCGTTAACACACCCACATTTCCCTCAGCACTACATGGACCTGGATCTTTCAAGGTCTTCAATGCAGCATCTTAGAGCTCAGAGGCCCGACATACCACTGGAAGACCTCATAAAGGCCTTGAATGAGGAGCAGGAGAGTTCCTCTTCAAGTGATGCTACCTCCTCGGCTTTGAATGAGGAGTAGGCGCGCTTTGAAGCAGTCCAGGCCAGGTGTGCTAACATTGCCTACTAAGGAAGGAGGGATCTGCCAAATAGGGTCTTGACTCTTCGGCTGCCCCAATTGTTCTCAACAAAAGTCTGCTCCTGCCCGAAAAGCATCATGCCACCCAATCTGCACACGGGCTCGAACTTGTTCCTGGAGACCAGTTCCAGACATCATTGCACTCCAGCGCTGGTCCATGGTGGACAGAACTCTAAGAGCGGCCAGTAGGAAGCAGGAGATCATTACTCAGCCAGCCAACATAAGCTTGTTAGACGCCTCCTCATCCCCTGATGCTCAAGGACAGCAAGGAAACTGTAACACCCTGAGGTGTTTTCCCCTTTTTTAAAAAAATCCAAAAGAAAATCATAAAAGAAAATAGTTGGAATTAACTGGAGAGAACAAATAATTTTAAAAACCAAATGCTGAATGGAAATGGCATGGTAGGATTTTTCCAAAATTCTACATGTCAAAATGCACTAACAGGATTTTTAGTGGAACTTTCAGAGCACAAGAAATAGTTTTTAACCTATTAAAACCAAAATCAGAATTTATAAATCCCGGGTTTTTCTTTTCTCTCTCCTCCCGTACGTTTCCCGCCCCGGCCGTGGGCCGCCGGCCCGAGCCGATGGCCCATAATCTTCCCGCGCGCCCACCCGACCGGCCGTCACCCCAGCCGACGCGCGCCATCCTCTCTCTCGCGGGCCGGCCGAAGGCCACGGCCCGCCAAACCTTCGCGCCTGCGAATAAGTCCAATATGCCTCCCCTCTACCCCGGGACGCCGACAGGTGGGGCCCACCTGTCAGCCCCGTCCCCTACCTTTGGCTGCCCCGCTGCCATTGACGCCGCCTCTGCCCGCGCGGATCTCGGCCGCCCGTCTCTCCCGCGCACCCTAAAGGCACCGCCTTAACTTCCCCGTCTCTCCCGCCGCCTTCAATCGCCCCGGCCGCCGCTCCCGCGCCCCTTAATGGCCGGATTTAACCGTCGGCCATTATTTCCCCAAAATCACGCCGGCGAGCAATTGCGCCCTTTTCCGATCGCCGCCGACCTCCCCATTCCCTATTTACGCACCCCCTCGCCCTCCCCGAGCTCCTCACACCTCCACTAAAGCCTCCCTCTCTCTCCGTCATTCCCGCACCGTGCGCTCCTGCTTCGGACTTCGTCGCCGAGGTTCGGCTGTGTTTTCTCGCTGCTCTGAGGCGTCCCGAGCTCCACCGACTCCTTCCTCCTCGTCACCGGTGCCAGCGTCGCTTTGGCCACCCCTTCCCGAGTGCTTTTGCTGTCTCCCTCGCCGCCGTCGCCGTCGTCTCCCTCAACTCCAGTCGCACCGCGGTGAGCGTCCCTCCCTTTTTGCCCTCTCGGCCGAACGAGCGCCGCCCCTCCCTAGTGCGCACGGCTCCGCCTACATGTGAGCCGCAGCCTTCCGCCGCCGCCCGAGTGGCGCCGGTCGGTCTCTGGCCGCCGTGCATCATCGCCGGCCAATCGTACCACCCGTGCCCCTCTCGTGGCCATCCGATCCGCCTCGGCAAATCGGGGCCGCTTCGTCCCGCCGGCCCGCGTGGCCGCCGCGTCGGCGCCACGTGTGCGCCACGTGGTGCACCGCTCTCTCTCGGCCCGTAGACCCGGTGCACCATGGATCGGTGCTCCCGTGGCCGATGATGCCATCGCTGACGTTAGCCCTAGCGCTGACGCAATTCTGGGATTTATTGCGCAATAAATTATTAAGGATTTTTCTGTTTTAGTAAAAACACAAATAATCTTCTAAAAATCATATCTTTTCAATCCGACCTCCATTTTAGCCCATTCAAATTTCATTAAATTCATAAAAAAGCCAAGAATCCATTAAAAATGGTTTTGTTCCCTCGTTTAGTAGCTTTTTAGCCTGTTTTATTAAAGTTCTTGTTTGACGTGTAGATCCCGGTAGTCCCTCCGTCCCGGTTTACTTTGAAGTCGTCGCGGAAGTCCCCCAAGCCGAAGGGCAAGGCAAGTCATACCATGTTATTGATCATATTGCTCCCATTTTGCTAAAACACCTGTTTTACTCTATGAAATTGCATGTATTTTATATTATTATTTTATGGAAAATAGTACACCTAATGCTTAGTTTATGCCTTAGGTGTGACACCCCAAACCCTTTGATAAAACTTGGGAAAATAATGTGATTAGATTTAGGACTAGGTTATGCTTAGCCTGGATTAGTTTCACTAGCTCACTAAATGGGTCATTTTTCTCACTTAATGTATCTCTCCTGGACTTCGGTTCGGAGGATTAATAATTAGTTTTAGGTGAACCGGACTAATAACTAAAATATGGCAAATGGTGGGTTGTGGGCACCATGGTTTTGGTTAGCGGCGCCCATGGCAATTAAGGACCGGTTCACGGGACCACTCGGGAGAATGACCGTGCAAACCACAAGCCGAAATGGGTAAGGTAGGTCCCGTAGTGTAGCCTCTCCTAGCTCACGAACCCATCGGCAAGGGTGAGCGGGATGGAGTTTCAGTCGGCCCCGGTATAAGGGTTGCTGGGCTGCCGGATTCACCGAGGCACTCGTGGGGGTTGCCCACTCCCAGGGTCTGGGAGTGGGGGCGAAACCTTGGTGGGGTTCACTTGGTTAGAGGGGGGTTATACGAAAGGTCCTATCACAGTTCCCTTTCCGGGGTACCGCGGTGGTATTCCGACGCACGGGAAACCGTGTTGTGGGATTGTGTCTTGTGGGTACAGTTGTTGTTAGTGTATGCCCTAGAGGCAACATGGAGATATTGGATATCACGTCAATGTTTATGTATTTATGAATAAAGTGGTATTCAGTTCCATTAAATAGACATCTTGTATTGATCAATAAGTACGTGACTTATTTATGAGACTCGATATGTATGAATCTATTTCTAAATAATCCCTGATTATATATCATATTATTGGAACTAATATGATTCTAAGATCGACATGTTTATTGATTGATGATCATGTCTCATAGATCATGGGTATGGAGATACCAAATCAATAAACATGGACATATGTGTTAGAGAACACATTGTTCGATAGACCGACCATGAGACACTACAGGAATTAATGTGCCATTAGTTGGTCTCAGGTAATGTTGGTACAAAGTCCTTAGACCTGAGATCACCATGGATTCCAACATGTGTAGTAGCCTACTTTGGGACTACCAAACGCTATTCCGTAACTGGGTAGTTATAAAGGTAGTTTTCGGGTTTGCTATGAAACATGGAGTGGGATGTGAGTGATCAAGATGGAATTTGCCCCTCCTTTGAAGAGATATCTCTGGGCCCCTCGAGGTAATGGATTATGGAAATGCATGGCCATGCTAAGTTGATTGAGGAGTCAATCAACAGACAGATAATCCAATACGGTTCGAGTGAATGGTTAAGCTATTGAAGGGAAGGCACACATCTTGCCTATAGCTTAATTGGTATCGTGAGGCAAAGGGATTTGTGTACACGTTACAGGTTCAGAGCCGATATTATATTATTGTATACTATGGTGTCAATATGTTCTGCTAGGCGCCGCTGTTGATAGGTCGGCTGAATTGAACTCGAGCCGACGGTCGGCTAAGTTAGACTATAGTCGAAACCGAGTATACCTGAACCTACAGGGTCGCACGCTTAAGGGGATGGAATAGATATTAGAGTTGGACTCGGATACGGCTCGATTGGATAGGGATCCGATCGGATAGAGTTCTATGGGCTTACGACGTATGGGCGGCCAACTCTATGAGATTCAGATAGGATCCGATTCAAAATAGAGTCTTGATCGGCCACTAGTCCCAGTCGGTCAACTCTATATAAAGGGGTGAGGGGTGGAGAGCTGCTGTAGATCAATTGATTTGCATTGCGCCGAAATCAATCTGACTTGGTGCAACAAGTCGCCGAGATCTATCTCCACGGAAACCCTCCCACTTCCGAGCCAAAACCCTAGACTTGCATCGCGTGCTAGCACACGGGTGTTCGGCGTTCTGTCCCCGGACGTGTGGATACCGGTAGAGGTGCTGCTACGTTGCACGCTGTTGATCGGCTACGAATCGGCTGTGGTAGATTGGCTGCGATCGAGCGCATCGGAGCGAGGCGCAAGAACGCGGTCAGACGACTCGACGAATCGGCTACATCCACGAATCGGCTGATTGGTGAATCGGTTGTCCCCGGGAATCAGCTATCATCGGCCAGCACAGTTCCAGATCGGATAGCCCTGATTAGCTATTTCCGCTGCATACTCCAATCGGTAACGATCTATCGGCCCTTACTTGCAAGTGTTCCTGGTTTGCGCGGTAGAAAAGTTTTTGTTTTCGGCTAGCGTAGCTTCTGCGTAACCCTTCAGTTGTACACCTCTGATCAGAGTAAACCTATTCGAATAGCCGTGCCCGCGGTTATGGGGCAATCGACCGAGCTCTCCGTGATTAGTCCTACACTTTTACACCCTAAGTTTTGCAACATGACTAGTATAGGTGGATGGTTTTGGCCTGTCTCAACGTGGGGATAACGTTGGACAGTGTTGGTTGCAAAATGCCTTATTTACAAAATTTATTATTCTGTTGTTTGTGTTCAAAATTCATGTTGTTTGGAAAAACCCCTGCCGTTTGCGCAAAAGCAAACCTTAGCCAGACCTTTGTCTCCCCTGCATTCATTCTTGTTGAGTACATGGAAGTACTCATCCTTGCCCCTTCACCAGAATCCGAGCCAGAGGTTGAAGACGAAGACGATGTGGAGTAGGCTTGTCCTACACTCTGGAAGCTGCCTGTGGAGTGGTCGAAGTCGCGTGGCCAGCGTCAAGCTTAGGCTTAAGCCCTTTTTCTTTTTCCGCTGCTCTTTTATCTTTTTGTATTTTTTCTAAGGCGTGGAACTGTAATATCAACAATTGTCGTATGTGTACCCTGGCTGGTTCTGGACAGGGATTTTAATACACATATAGCTTCGGAAATTCGGGTCTGAATTTCTGGGCGTGACAAGTTGGTATCAGACCCAATTTCCAGACCGTAGGAAAAGCCAAACGAAAAACCCTAGGAGCCCTCTCGAATCTTTTCATATGCATAAGCCCCGGCTTTTGAAAATAGTTTCGGGAAAATGGGTCTTGTTTCCTCGGGATTGGGAAAAATTTTAAGTTTCTTTCAAAGCATTTTGAAAACTCGGTCAAGTCTAAGAGATAAGGTTCCGGAGTTAAAATTTGGAAAAAATCTTTTGATCTCTTATTCAGCCGCCAAGTTGGGATTTTTTCAAGGGATCAAAGTCCTAAGTCAAGATAGGAGGGAATGGTCGCCAATTTTATATTATAACTAAGCATCTATTTCTCAGCATCATCTAGGGGATGTCCTTAGGAGGTTTAATTAGCCTCATAAAAATGTTTCTCAAAAACCCTCTTTTTCTCATTTACTTTACTTGAGTCCTTTATCGTTTGTCTAACTTGGGTTTGAGCATGCATTGATCCCCTACCTTGTCTTCTCTAGATGGCAGGCCGTCCAGTCACCCACAACGGTCAGGGTCTGAAAGGGTTCGTCGCGGAGCTGGCAAGAATGGCCTTGGCAGTGGGCTATCCGGATGCACCTGAGTACACTGCCGTCTCACCATTCGGCAGTGAGTTGCCTCACCAAGTCCGCCTGGAGGTGCACGGGTTTGTCGGCACCAATATCCCAAACGTGGTGGTCACGGTGTCAGGAGGAACATATGAGCATGCCTGCCAAGAGGCGGTTTATCTAATGCTGGCTCGGATAAGGGAGATGCATGACTACCATCTCCACCACTCTGCCTACCGGTACCATCCTCGACGGGGAACTTCGTCAGCAATCAACACCTTCCAATCTGCTGAAGGGGAGAACAACACCACCTTCTCCCACATGAGGACGGTGATTGAAGGGCTGGATAAGATGCATGCAGAGCTTCACATGGCGGCAAAGGCTCTGAATGACCAGAAGATCTTAAAGATCAAGAGTTTGAAGGATGAGGTGGATCAACTCAAGAGAGAGATCGCGAGTCTGAAGGGGCTTCCACCTCCCAACATCCTTCGGATAAGGATCACGCCGCGGAAGAACACCAAGGCTCCGATGCGGATGCAGCTGGCGCACAGGGTTCCACCTCCTGCACCGCCACCTTCCCCAGTCCCCGTCCAAGTGCCCGATCCTGCTCTTGCTCTGGTCCCTGCCCCAAGCGGAGGAGGAGGATGGATCTCGGTGTCCAATAGCAACAAGGGCAGTAGCAGCAGCAGCTCCAAGAGCCCCAGACGGAAAGACAAGTTAGCCAGCTCTCGAAGCCGCTCGAAGGAAAAGGAAGACGGGAACTCCATTGGAAGTGGTTTCGACTCCTCCGACCGTTGAAGCCGTTCCGACCATTAGAGTGTTGCCACCGTTAGTTTATCATTTTCCTAGTTTTTTGTTTGCTTAGTTGCTGTGTGATAGGAGTGCTGTGTGTGGGTAGTGGTCAACCTGTATCAAGTGGGGATATGGGTTGTCCAATTAAGGATGTTGGGTGTGTTTTAAGTGTTTTAAGTCAAGAACAGATCAAAACAAGTAATAAAGATCAACTTCTCTGTTCAATCTGTTTTACTCCTTCTCCCCGCCTTGTTTGTTCCGCTTCTTCAAATGGTGAACACCAGGAATGGCAGCAACAACACTGATTCAGCTGAGAACAACACCCGTGCTAATGCCAACAACCCACCTCCTCCACCTGAGAACATCACTTTGGCACAAGTCCTAGCCAACCAGACCCAGATGATGGCTGCAATGATGCAGCAAATGCAACAGCAGCATCAGCAGATGTAGTTGCAAATGATGCTACAGTTTCAACAGCAGAACCAGCATTAGCACGACCATTTCGCACCACCACCTCCCCCACAAAACAAGCTGTCAGAATTTCTTCAAGTCCGACCGTCAACTTTCTCCAGCACCACCAACCAAATGGAGGCTAATGACTGGATCATAGCCATAGAAAAGAAGTTGGACCTTCTCCAGTGCACAGACCAGGAAAGGGTGTCTTTCGCCACCCACCAACTCCAAGGTCCCGCCTCAACCTGGTGGGACAATTTCTTGGTCACCCGTCGTGCGGACGTACCCGTTACTTGGGAAGAGTTTTGCCACCAATTCCGGAAGGCTCACATCCCCGGAGGGATAGTAGCCCGTAAAAAGAGAGTTCGATCGTTGGAGCAGGGCACGCGGACCGTCACCGAGTATCTGCACGAGTTTAATCGCTTAGCGCGATATGCTCCCGAGGACGTGCGTACTGACGCCGAGCGTCAAGAGAAGTTGACGGACAAACTCATCTCCGGTGAATATGCCGACTTCGAGAAGTTGGTCGACAAAGCCATCCGACAAGAAGACCAACGCAATAAAATGCTCAGAAAACGGAAGGCTACCCAGTTTAGGCCACAACCTCAGCAAGGGAATCCCCAGCGGCCGCGTTTCACTTCGGGTGGTCAGAGTGGACCTACCACTATGATCGTTCGTCAGCATCGCCCGTACCATCCCGGGAATTTCCAACCCAGCGGAAGCCGTCCCGGACAGCCGCAGCGAAATCCGGCCCCGCGTCCGCCAACAGCGCAGCCGCCACCGCAGTCCAAGCCAATGCCACCAAAGAAGGACTTGGGATTCAAATCGGGTAACTCTTTCAACTGTGGAGAACCTGGATATTTCGCAGACAAGTGTCCAAGACCAAAACGCGTGCCTAGGTTTATCCAAGCAAGAGTGAATCATGCTTCAGCAGAGGAGGCACAGCACGCATCGGATGTCATAATGGGTATGTTCCCTGTGAACTCCTTTCATGCATCAGTCCTGTGTTGATTCGGGTGCAACCCATTCTTTCATATCAAAAGCACTTGTGGGGAAACATGGGTTGTCGGTGTTAAAACTTAAGATACCCATGTGGGTCCAAACACCCGGGAACCATTTGAACACCGCCCACTTTTGCCCTTCAGTGGCAATAAAAATCCAGGATTCTCCTATCTAGCCAATCTTATCCTTCTAGAATCAAAAGGCCTGGATGTCATCCTTGGGATGGATTGGTTGACCCGTCATAAAGGTCTGATCGATTGTGCAAGCCGCACGATCGCTTTAACCAATGACGAGGGGAAGAAAGTAATTTACCGCTCCTCTAAACCACTGAGGATAGTAGCAAGTCTGAATCGGATCTCGGCTAAGGAGAAGCCCGAAGAGAAAGGAAAGGATCAGGCGAAGTTAGAAGATATTCCTGTGGTTTGTGAGTATCCGGAAGTCTTCCCGGAAGACCTAACCACAATGCCACCTGAAAGAGAAATAGAGTTTCGGATTGACCTAGTCCCCGGCACTGCTCCGATCCACAAGACCCTATAGAATGGGAGCCAATGAGTTGGCAGATGTCAAGAAGCAAGTAGATGAACAGTTGCTGAAAGGTTATATCTGCCCAAGCACATCACCCTGGATTGCGCCAGTCAAGAAGCAAGTAGATGAATAGTTGCTGAAAGGATAAGACCAAAAGGATGTGCGTCGACTATCGCGCACTCAACGAGGTCACTATTAAGAATAAATACCCTCTTCCTAGGATTGACGACCTGTTCGATCAATTAAAGGGAGCAAAGGTGTTCTCAAAAATAGACCTGCGGTCAGGCTATCACCAGCTAAGAATTCGAGAAGAAGACATTCCTAAGACCGCCTTCATCACTCGGTACGGTCTGTACGAGTGCACGGTCATGTCCTTCGGACTTACAAATGCCCCAGCCTTTTTCATGAATTTGATGAACAAAGTGTTCATGGAATTCCTAGACAAGTTCGTCGTGGTGTTCATCGATGACATCTTGATCTACTCGCTGTCGGAAGAGGAACATGAACACCATCTCCGGTTGGTAGTTGAAAAGTTAAGAGACCACCAGCTCTATGCTAAGTTTAGCAAATGTGCTTTCTGGTAGAAGGAAGTGCAATTCCTCGGCCATATCGTGAACGTCCAAGGAGTCGCAGTGGACCCTTCCAATGTAGAAGTTGTAACCAAATGGACTCCACCTAAAACTGTCACCCAAGTCAGAAGTTTTCTAGGACTTGCGGGTTATTACCGTCGGTTCATCGAAAACTTCTCAAGGATTGCCAAGCCTCTGACGCAGTTGTTAAAGAAGGATGAGAAGTTCATATGGATTGCTGAGCGCAACCAGAGTTTTGAAACTCTCAAGAGAAAACTGGTCTCCGCACCCGTATTGATCTTGCCAGATCAAACAAAGGATTTCCATGTCTATTGCGGCGCATCCCACCAAGGGTTAGGATGTGTGTCGATGCAAGATGGAAAGGTGGTCGCGTATGCTTCCCGCCAGTTGAGACCTCATGAGTCTAATTACCCAACACATGACTTGGAACTAGCAGCAGTAGTTCATGCTCTGAAAATATGGCGGCATTACCTCGTCGGTAATCGCAGTGAAATATATACGGATCATAAGAGCCTGAAATACATTTTCACCCAACCGGATTTGAACCTCCATCAGCGACAATGGTTAGAGTTGATCAAGGATTATGATCTTAGCATACACTACCATCCCGGCAAAGCTAACGTGGTAGCTGATGCACTAAGCCGAAAGAGTTACTGCAACTCTATTCACATAGGAGGGAGATGTGAACAGTTACTACAAGAACTAGAGCACCTAAACCTGGGAATTGTTGAACCTGGATTTTGTTAGTGATATGCCCTAGAGGCAACATGGAGATGCTTGATATCACGTCAATGTTTATGTATAAATGAATAAAGTGTTATTCAGTTTCATGAAATAGACATCTTGTATTGATCAATAAGTACGTGACTTATTTATGAGACTCTTTATGTATGAATCTATTTCTAAGCGATCCCTGATAATATGTCATATTGTTGGAACAAATATGATTCTAAGATCGGCATGTTTATTGATTGATGATCATGTCTCATAGATCATGGGTATGGAGATACCAAATCAATAAACATGGACACATGTGTTGGAGAACACATTGTTGGACAGACCCACCATGAGACACTACAGGAATTAATGTGCCATTAGTTGGTCTCAGGTAGTGTTGGTACAAAGTCCTTAGACCTGAGATCACCATGTATTCCAACATGTGTAGTAGCCTACTTTGGGACTACCAAACGCTATTCCGTAACTGGGTAGTTATAAAGGTAGTTTTCGGGTTTGCTATGAAACATGGAGTGGGATGTGAGTGATCAAGATGGAATTTAGCCCTCCTTTGGAGAGATATATCTAGGCACCTCGAGGTAATGGATTATGGAAATGCATGGCCATGCTAAGTTGATTGAGGAGTCAATCAACAGACAGATAATCCAATACGGTTCGAGTGAATGGTTAAGCTATTGAAGGGATGGCACACATCTTGCCTATAGCTTAACTGGTATCGTGAGGCAAAGGGATTTGTGTACACATTACAGGTTCAGAGCCGATACCATTCTTGTATACTATGGTGTCAATATGTGCCGCTAGGCGCCGTGTGACGGTCGGGTGAGTTGGACTCGAGCCGATGATTGGCTAAGTTAGACTATAGCCAAAACCGAGTATACCTGAACCTACAGGGTCGCACGCTTAAGGGGATAGAATAGATATTCGAGTTGGACTCGGATATGGCTCGATCGGATAGGGATTCGATCGGATAGAGTCCTATGGGCTTACGACGTGTGGGCGGCGAACTTTATGAGATACGGATGAGATCCGATTCAAAATAGAGTCCTGATTAGCCACTAGTCCCAGTCGGCCAACTCTATGTAAAGGGGCGAGGGGTGGAGAGTTTCTGTATCGCGTTGAACCGAATCCGCAACAAAAGTCGCCGAGATCAATCTCCACGGAAACCCTCCCCACTTTCGAGCCAAACCCTAGCCTTGCATCGCGTGCTAGCACACGGGTGTATGGTGTTTTGTCCCTGGACGTGTGGATACCGGTAGAGGCACTGCTACGTTGCGCGCTGTTAATCGACTGATTGGCGAATCGGCTGTCCCCGAAATCGGCTGTCGGCTTGCGAGAATCGGCTACACAGTTCCAGATCGGATAGCCTTGATTGGCTATTTCCGCTGCATACTCCAATCGGTAACGATCTATCGGCCCTTACTTGCAAGTGTTCCTGGTTTGCGCGGTAGAAAAATTTTTGTTTTCGGCTAGCGTAGCTTCCGCGTAACCCTTCAGTGGTATCAGAGCTAATCTTGCTTAGTTCGGGTTTTAGATTGGATCTGGAACAAGTTTTGCACACGGGTTGATTAGATCAATCGGTTTTACGGGATTTGTTGAGGAGAGTTCATGGTAATTGCGTTCCTTGATAGTGTATCGGAACGGCGTAATGTGATTACGTCGAAGCAATATCCATAGAACTCGGTTTGAGTCGGCTTCGAGATAGCGTTCCTTGATAGTGTATCGGAATGGTATAATGTGATTATGCCGAAGCTATCTCGTAGTCCGATCTTGTTAGCTGCCTCGCGCCTGCGCAAACCATCTCCCTTGATAGTGTATTGGGACGGCATAATATGATTATGCCGACATGGTTTCCGTAAGCGATTTCATAGATTGGATCTATGAATTTCGTGTGGTGTTCCGGGTGCTGCCCGTAGCCCGCGAGGGGGCGGCTTCCCCTTATAGGTCGTCTCGATGCCGTTTCTCTGTGATAGGTAGAAAACGTTTCTACGCCTAACTTGTTTTTGCAGAGAATGCTTTGAGATGGTATGGCCCTATTGTATGTATGAGATGCATGTGATGCATGTAATATTCATTCATATGTGCAATCCCTGTAATATTCTTTCATACGTGTAATGCTTGTAATATTCTTTCACGACCTGCGAGTCGATGTAATCTTCAATTAGAGCTTCTATGGTAGTAGCTTAGTTTGAAGAAATCAAGCATCATGCACATTGGAAGATGGTGCCGAAGATGGAGATCCTCAGCGCCGACATGGAGATGGAGATCACCATGTGAAGGGGGCCATACTATTTCATTATATGCTATTCTACCTGCTTTCATATGTGATATGTTTGTTTGATAGGATAGCATCCCTCGCAAAATTAAGTAGTAATGATGCCCTTCCAAATGTTGCACCCGTCACCGTTATGCTCATCAATGGTGGGTCTGCCAAAGCAGAGTGCCATTCACTATCATAACACGAGGGGATATATGTCCGACATATACAGCAGGAGCATTTGGTTTACTTAACAAGGCTATCAAAACAGTTTTGGGCCTTGGGGCATGTTAGTGATATGCCCTAGAGGCAACATGGAGATGTTGGATATCACGTCAATGTTTATGTATAAATGAATAAAGTGTTATTCAGTTCCATGAAATAGACATCTTGTATTGATCAATAAGTACGTGACTTATTTATGAGACTCTTTATGTATGAATCTATTTCTAAACGATCCTCGATCATATGTCATATTGTTGGAACAAATATGATTCTAAGATCGGCATGTTTATTGATTGATGATCATGTCTCATAGATCATGGGTATGGAGATACCAAATCAATAAACATGGACATATGTGTTGGAGAACACATTGTTGGATAGACCCACCATGAGACACTACGGGAATTAATGTGCCATTAGTTGGTCTCGGGTTGTGTTGGTACAAAGTCCTTAGACTTGAGATCACCATGGATTCCAACATGTGTAGTAGCCTACTTTGGGACTACCAAACGCTATTCCGTAATGGGTAGTTATAAAGGTAGTTTTCGGGTTTGCTATGAAACATGGAGTGGGATGTGAGTGATCAAGATGGAATTTGCCCCTCCTTTGGAGAGATATCTCTGGGCCCCTCGAGGTAATGGATTATGGAAATGCATGGCCATGCTAAGTTGATTGAGGAGTCAATCAACGGACGGATAATCCAATACGGTTCGAGTGAATGGTTAAGCTATTGAAGGGAGGGCACACATCTTGCCTATAGCTTAACCGGTATCATGAGGCAAAGGGATTTGTGTACACATTACAGGTTCGAGCCGATATTATTCTTGTATACTATGGTGTCAATATGTGCTGCTAGGCGCCGCTGTTGACAGGTCGGCTGAGTTGGACTCGAGCCGACGATCGGCTAAGTTAGACTATAGCCGAAACCGAGTATACCTGAACCTACAGGGTCGCACGCTTAAGGGGATAGAATAGATATTCGAGTTGGACTCGGATACGGCTCGATCGGATAGGGATCCGATCGGATAGAGTCCTATGGGCTTACGACGTGTGGGCGGCCAACTCTATGAGATACGGATGAGATCCGATTCAAAATAGAGTCCTAATCGGCCACTAGTCCCAGTCGGCCAACTCTATATAAAGGAGGGAGGGGTGGAGAGCTGTGACACGTCAATTGCATCGCGTGCAACAGAAGTCGCCGAGATCAATCTCCACGGAAACCCTCCCCACTTTCGAGCCAAACCCTAGCCTTGCATCGCGTGCTAGCACACGGGTGTACGGCGTTCGTCCCCGGACGTGTGGATACGGTAGAGGCGCGCTACGTTGCGCGCTCTTGATCGGCTTCGGATCGGCTGCAATCGGAGCGATCGGGCGTGGTGGAATCGGCTGCGGTCGGGCGCATCGGCGCGAGGCGTGAGAACGCGGCCGGACGACTCGAATCGGCTGATTGGCGAATCGGTGTCTCCGGGAATCGGCTACACCTGTTCGGATCGGATTGCCCGATTGACTATTCCGCTGCACTCTACTCCAATCGGTAACGATCTATCGACCCTTACTTGCAAGTGTTCTGGTTTGCGCGGTTAAAATTTTTGTTTTCGGCTAGCGTAGCCTCCGCGCAATCCTTCGGTGGTATCGAGCTAATCTTGCTTAGTTCGGGTTTTAGATTGGATTTGGAACAAGTTTTGCACACGGGTTGATTAGATCAATCCGTTTTTCGGATCTGTTGAGGAGAGTTAATGGTAATTGCGTTCCTTGATAGTGTATCGGAACGGCGTAATGTGATTACGTCGAAGCAATTTCCATATAACTCGGTTTGAGTTGGGTTCGAGATAGCGTTCCTTGATAGTGTATCGGAACGGTATAATGTGATTATGCCGAAGCTATCTCGTAGTCCGATCTTGTTAGCTGCCTCGCGCCTACGCAAACTATGATAGTGTATCCCTTGATAGTGTATCGGGACGGCATAATATGATTATGCCGACATGGTTTCAGTAAGCGAATTCATAGATTGGATCTATGAATTTCGTGTGGTGTTCGGGACCGCCGTGTGCGTACCCCTTATAGGTCGTCTCGGTGCCGTATCTCTACGATAAGTAGAAAACGTTTCTACGCCTAACTTGTTTTTGCAGAGAATGCTTTGAGATGGTATGGCCCTATTGTATGTATGAGATGCATGTGATGCATGTAATATTCTTTCATATGTGCAATCCTGTAATATTCTTTCATACGTGCAATGCTTGTAATATTCTTTCACGACCTGCGAGTCGATGTAATCTTCAATTAGAGCTTCTATAGTAGTAGCTTAGTTTGAAGAAATCAAGCATTCGACACTCGAAAGAACGGTGATGAAGATGGAGATCCAGTACACCGGCATGGAGATGGAGATCACCATGTGAAGGGGGCCATACTATTTCTTGCTATTCTACCTCGCTTTCATATATGTGATATGTTTGTTTGATAGGATAGCATCCCTCACAAAATTAAGTAGTAATGATGCCCTCCAAATGTTGCACTCCGTCACCGTTATGCTCGTCAATGGTGGGTGCCAAAGCAGAGTGCCATTCTCTATCATAACACGAGGGGTATATGTCGGGCATATACGGAGAGCATTTGGTTTACTTAACAGGCTATCAAAACAGTTTTGGGCCTTGGGGCATAGGTTGGGGCCGGGGCATGGAGATGCCACACCAACAACAAGAGTCACATAGAGATGTGATTAGCAAGGAGTTGCTTACCGATGTTACTAATTTTCTAGCAGTGATGCCAAAGCTCACTAGAAAATTAACTAACATGTGGATCTTGACCCAATACGTAACCTAGAGGGAAGGTGGAAAATACGTAATGGGAGTCTTATGTTAAATTGTTTAACAAAAGACATAACATAAACATTGTGCTAAACTTTGTTTTTCGTTGTAGAATAAATGGCGGCTAATACTACACCCGGTACCTTTAATTTGCGATCTATTCTCGAAAAGGAAAAATTAAATGGAACAAACTTTATGGATTGGTATCGCAACTTGAGAATTGTTCTCAAGCAAGAGCGTAAGGAGTACGTTCTTGAAGTACCCTATCCCGAGGATTTGCCAAATAATGCCACCGCAAGCGCACGGAGGGCTTATGAGAAGCACACTAATGATGCCCTAGATATAAGCTGTCTCATGCTTGCTACAATGTCCCCCGAGCTTGAAGCAATATGAGAGCGGCGATGCTCACACTATTATTCGGGGACTGCGTGGCATGTTTGAGAACCAAGCTCGGGCCGAGAGGTTCAACACCTCAAAGTCCTTGTTTGCGTGCGAGCTTGTTGAGGGAATCCCATCATCCGCATGTGATAAAGATGATTGGCTATATCGAGAGTCCGGAAAAACTAGGTTTCCCCTTAGCCAAGAGTTGGCTCGATGTGATTCTCCGTCGCTCCCTCCGAGCTTCGAGCCATTCATATTAAACTATCACATGAACAATATGGATAGAACCTTGGCTGAATTGCATGGGATGCCAAAGACAGTGAGGAGAGTATCCGAGAAAAACGGTCATCATGTGATGATGATGCGAAGGCAAAGCGGAAACCACTGTCAAGAAACTTTGCACCAAGAGGAAGTTAACTCCCGATGAGATCGCGAGTGCCTCCAATGCAAAGAAGGGCAAGAAGGGGTCGGCGGCATCGGATGCCGTTTGCTTCTACCGCAAGGAGACAGCCACTTGGAAAAGGAACGCAAGAAGTACATGGAGGATCTCAAGAAGAAGCAAAGTACGAGTTACGCTCGGTATTAATGTTATAGACATTAATCTCGCTACTTCACCTACCGACTCTTGGGTATTTGATACCGGATCGGTAGCTCATATTTGCAAATCGTTGCGGGAATGAGAAGAAGTAGAGGATTGAGAAGGGGCGAGGTGAACTCGCGCGTCGGCAATGGAGCAAGCGTTGCTACGTTCTTGTCGGCACGATACCACTTCATCTATCTTCGGGATTAGTTTTGGAATTGAATAATTGTTATTGTGTTCCAACACTATGTCAAAACGTTATTTCCGCTTCATGTTTGCTAGCGGAAGGATATGATTTTAGATCAATGGACAATGGTTGTTCAATATATCTTAGAGATATGTTCTATTTTCATGCTCCATTGGTGAATGGATTATACGTTTTGAATCTTGGAAGCGTCTCCCATCTATAACATTAATACGAAAGGCAACTCTCTAATGATATAAACCCCACGTTTATCCGGCATTGTCGCTTAGGCCATATAAATAAGAAACGCATGGAGAAGCTCCATAAGGATGGATTGCTTCACTCTTTTGATTTTGAATCATTTGAGACATGTGAGTCTTGTTTACTTGGTAAGATGACAAAGGCACCTTTCACGGGACATAGTGAGAGAGCAAGTGACTTATTGGCACTCGTACATACCGATGTATGTGGACCAATGAGCTCAACGGCCGAGGTGGTTATCAATACTTCATTACCTTTACGATGACTTTAGTAGATATGGTTATATCTACTTAATGAGGCATAAGTCCGAATCCTTTGAAAAGTTCAAAGAATTCCAGAATGAAGTATAGAATCATTTAGGGAAAACAATCAAGTTTCTACGATCGATCGTGGAGGGGAATACTTGAGCCAAGAGTTTGGTAATCATCCGAAAGATTGTGGAATTGTTCCACGTTGACTCCGCCAGAACTCCGCAATGGAACGGAGTGTTCGAACGGAGAAATCGCACCTTGTTGGACATGGTGCGGTCGATGATGAGCCAAAGTGATCTTCCGTTATCCTTCGGGGATATGCTCTTGAAACAATTGCGCTCACACTAAATAGAGTTCCATCTAAGTCGGTTGAAAAGACACCATATGAGATATGGACAGGGCAACCCCTAGTTTGTCTTTTCTCAAAATTTGGGGATGCGAAGCTTATGTAAAACGTTTTGATCGACAAGCTCACACCCAAATCGACAAGTGCTTCTTTGTGGGATATCCTAAGGAAACTAAGGGATATTACTTTTATAATCGGGAACAAGGCAAAGTGTTTGTCGCCCGACACGGTGTCTTCTTGGAGAAAGAGTTTCTTTCAAGAAGGGTTAGTGGGAGCGGGTGCATCTTGAAGAAGTTCAAGAAACACCGAAAATGTTTCGGCGACCACGAGAATCACAACGGGAGGAGCAAAGTGTTGCGCCACCGGTTGTAGATACACCAGCCCCACGGAGGTGCGAAAGATCACGTCGTGCACCTGGCAGTACACGGGTGCGGAACAATGTGATATATTGTTGTTGGACAACGATGAACCTAAGACCTATGAGGAAGCGATGGTGGGACCCGATTCCAACAAGTGGCTTGGAGCCATGAAATCCGAAATAGAATCCATGTACGACAATCAAGTTTGGAACTTGGTTGATCCACACGATGGTGTCAAAACCATTGAGTGTAAATGGGTTTTTAAGAAAAAGGCCGATATGGATGGAAATGTTCACATCTATAAGGCGCGATTGGTGGTGAAAGGTTTTAAACAGATTCAAGGAGTTGATTATGATGAAACCTTCTCGCCCGTCGCAATGCTTAAATCTATTCGGATTATCCTAGCGATTGCTGCATATTTCGATTATGAGATATGGCGAGATGGATGTCAAAACGGCTTCCTAAATGGAAACCTAAGCGAGGATGTATACATGATACAACCTCGGGGTTTTGTCGATCCAGAATCGCTGGAAAGATATGCAAGCTACAGAAATCCATTTATGGATTGAAGCAAGCATCTCGGAGTTGGAATATTCGTTTTGATGAAGTAATCAAAGGTTTGGTTTCATCAAAAATGAAGAAGAGGCACTGTGTTTACAAAAGGTCGGTGGGAGCGCAATTGTATTTCTAATCTTATATGTGAATGACATATTGTTGATTGGAAATGATATCCCTATGCTAGAATCCGTCAAGTCTTCATTGAAAAATAGTTTTTCCATGAAAGACTTAGGGGAGGCAGCATATATATTGAGCATTCGGATCTATAGAGATAGATCCAAGAGGCTAATTGGATTAAGCCAAAGTACATACATTGACAAGGTGTTGAAAAGGTTCAACATGCATGATTCCAAGAAAGGTTTCTTGCCCATGTCACATGACATTAATCTTAGCAAGAATCGGTGTCCTCGGACACATGATGAGCGGAATAAGATGGGTATGGTTCCATATGCTTCGGCAATTGGATCCATCATGTATGCCATGCTTTGTACACGCCCGGATGTCTCGTACGCTTTGAGTGCTACGAGAGATACCGATCGAGATCCGGGTGAAGGTCAGCACGGGATGCCGTAAAAAATATCCTTAAGTACTTGAGAAGAACTAAGGATATGTTCCTAGTCTATGGAGGTGAAGAAGAGCTCGTTGTAAGTGGTTACACCGATGCTAGCTTCCAAGCAGGACAAGGATGATTATAGATCGCAATGCGGGTTCGTGTTACTGCCTAAACGGAGCGCGGTCACTGGAAGAGTTCCAAGCGGGATATTGTTGCTGATTCTACAACGGAGGCCGAGTACATTGCTGCTTGGAAGCGCAAAGGAGGCTGTTTGGATCAAGAAATTCGTTTCGAGCTTGGTGCGATGACTAGTGCGGACTGGTCCAATGTCTCTCTATTGTGACAATAGTGGAGCCATTGCGCAAGCCAAGGAGACGAGGTCACATCGGAAGTCAAACACATACTTCGGCGATATCATCTCATCCGCGAGATAGTGGACGAGAGGTGATGTCAAGATATGCAAAGTGCACACGGATCTCAACATAGCCGATCCGTGACAAAACCTCTCCCTCGGCCGAAGCATGAGGCGCACACAAAGCAATGGGTATTAGATACTTACATGATTGACTCTAGTGCAAGTGGGAGATTGTTAGTGATATGCCCTAGAGGCAACATGGAGATGTTTGATATCACGTCAATGTTTATGTATAAATGAATAAAGTGTTATTCGGTTCCATGAAATAGACATCTTGTATTGATCAATAAGTATGTGACTTATTTATGAGAGTCTTTATGTATGAATCTATTTCTAGACGATCCACGATCATATGTCATATTGTTGGAACAAATATGATTCTAAGATCGGCATGTTTATTGATTGATGGTCATGTCCCATAGATCATGGGTATGGAGATACCAAATCAATAAACATGGACACATGTGTTGGAGAACACATTGTTGGACAAACCCACCATGAGACACTACAGGAATTAATGTGCCATTAGTTGGTATCGAGGTAGTGTTGGTACAAAGTCCTTAGACACGAGATCACCTTGGATTCCAACATGTGTAGTAGCCTACTTTGGGACTACCAAACGCTATTCCAGCTGGGTAGTTATAAAGGTAGTTTTCGGGTTTGCTATGAAACATGGAGTGGGATGTGAGTGATCAAGATGGAATTTGCCCCTCCTTTGGAGAGATATCTCTGGGCCCCTCGAGGTAATGGATTATGGAAATGCATGGCCATGCTAAGTTGATTGAGGAGTCAATCAACGGACGGATAATCAATACGGTTCGAGTGAATGTTAAGCTATTGAAGGGATGGCACACATCTTGCCTATAGCTTAAGCGGTATCGTGAGGCAAAGGGATTTGTGTACAAATTACGGGTTCGAGCCGATATTATTCTTGTATACTATGGTGTCAATATGTGCTACTAGGCGCCGCGTTGACGGGTCGGCTGAGTTGGACTCGGCCGACGATCGGCTAAGTTAGACTATAGCGAAGCCGAGTATACACTGAACCTACGAGGGTCGCACACTTAAGGGGATAGAATAGATATTCGAGTTGGACTCGGATACGGCTCGATCGGATAGGGATCCGATCGGATAGAGTCCTATGGGCTTACGACGTGTGGGCGGCCAACTCTATGAGATACGGATGAGATCCGATTCAAAATAGAGTCACGATTGGCCACTAGTCCCAGTCGGCCAACTCTATATAAAGGGGCGGGTGGAGAGTTTTGACACGTCACGTTGCATCCGTGCAACAAAAGTATCGAGATCAATCTCCACGGAAACCCTCCCCACTTTCGAGCCAAACCCTAGCCTTGCATCACGTCCTAGCACACGGGTGTACGGCGTTTTGTCCCCGAACGTGTTGATACCGGTAGAGTCTTTGCTACGTTGCTTGCGTTTGTGTTGATTGGCGAATCGGTTTGTCGGCTTGCGGAATCGGCTACACGGATTGCGGATCGGATAGCCACGATTGGCTGGCCACTGCTGCTGCATACTCCAATCCGTAACGATCCATCGGCCCTTACTTGCAAGTGTTCTGGTTTGCGCGGTAGAAAATTTTTGTTTCGGCTAGCGTAGCTTCGCGTAACCCTTCAGATTTGTGGCCGCTCTTGAGGCCCAACCCACACTCTTAGATCAAATTCGCATAGCTCAAGCCTCGGATTCGGACATAGCTAAGCTTAAGAAGAATATGAGAGTGGGAAAAGCTCGTGACTTCACGGAAGACGAACATGGAACCATATGGATGGGCAACGAGGATATGTGTGCCGGAAGACAAGGAATTGAGAAAATTAATCCTTACTGAAGCACATCAGAGTCAGTACTCTATCCATCCATGAAGTACCAAAATATACCAGGATCACAAGGAGAAGTTCTGGTGGGTTAGCATGAAAAGAGAAATAGCAGAGTTCGTGGCACTATGCGACGTGTGCTAGAGAGTAAAGGCGAACACCGAGGAGGCCTGTGGATTATCGGCCACTTCAAATTCCGGAATGGAAGTGGGAGAAATCGGGATGGATTTCATCACCGGTTTACCGGACATCATCGGGACACGATTCTATACGGGTTATAATTGACCGCCTCACTAAAGTGGCTCATTTTATCCCGAGTGCTTACCACCTATATGGGCGGAAGGTTGAGAATTGTACCTTGCAAGGATTGTGTGTCTTCATGGTGTACCTAAGAAGATAGTATCTGATCGTGGTGTCGGTTCACCTCAAGTTTTGGCAAAAACTACAAGAGGAACTTGGTACCCGGTTGAATTTAGCACGGCCTATCACCGCACAGCCAGGTGGTCGAGACGGAACGTGTAAGCCAGGTTTTGGAAGATATCTTTGCCTGAGCTTGTGCTACTGATTTCGGAGGGCTTGGGATAAGGCACGCCCTATGAAGAGTTCTCCTATAACAACAGTTATCGAGGCTAGTTTACAAATGGCACCTTTCGGAAGCACTTTATGGACGAAAGTGTTGAACCCACATGGAGTGGGATGTGAGTGATCAAGATGGAATTTGCCCCTCCTTTGGAGAGATATCTCAGGGCCCCTCGAGGTAATGGATTATGGAAATGCATGGCCATGCTAAGTTGATTGAGGAGTCAATCAACGGACGAATAATCAATACGGTTCGAGTGAATGGTTAAGCTGATGAGGGATGGCACACATCTTGCCTATAGCTTAACGGTATCGTGAGGCAAAGGGATTTGTGTACACATTACAGGTTCAGAGCCGATATTATTCTTGTATACTATGGTGTCAATATGTGCTGCTAGGCGCCGCTGTTGACAGGTCGGCTGAGTTAGACTCGAGCCGACGATCGGCTAAGTTAGACTATAGCCGAAACCGAGTATACACGAACCTACGGGGTCGCACGCAGGGGATAAGAACAGGCATTCGAGTTGGACTCGGATACGGCTCGATCGGATAGGGATCCGATCGGATAGAGTCCTATGGGCTTACGAGAATGGGCGCAACTCTATGATGGATGGGATCCGATTCAAAATAGAGTCTAAGCCGCCACTAGTCCCGGTCGGCCAACTCTATATAAAGGAGGAAGGGGTGGAGGCTGTACCGTCAATTGCATCGCGTGCCAGCAGTCGCGAGATCAATCTCACCAGGAACCCACCCCACTTGGGCAAAACCTCAGCCTTTGCATGCGTGCTAGCACAGGGTG